>JAVTVY010020422.1:0-74718 GCA_036873755.1 Hanleya hanleyi
TATGGTCTGAATATCAGCCTCCCCTCTATGGTCTGAATATCAGCCTCCCCTTTATGGTCTGAATATCAGCCTCTCATTTATGGACTGATTATCAGCCTCCCCTTCATGGTTTGAATATCAGCCTCCCCTTCATGGTTTGAATATCAGCCTCCCCTTTATGGTCTGAATATCAGCCTCCCCTCTATGGTTTGAATATCAGCCTCCCTCTGTGGTCTGAATATCAGCCGCCCCTTTGTGACCTGAATATCATCCTCCACTTTGTGGTCTGAATATCAGCCTCCCCTTTGTTGTCTGAATATCAGCCTCCCCTTATGATCTGAATATCAGCCTCCCCTTATGATCTGAATATCAGCCTCCCCTTTATGGTCTGGAATTGATCACAATCCAACTGTGAAGGTGAAATGTCCAAACACTTCCTTACATCATACAGTGTTGAAGATTAAGAAATTCTTTTTTTTTTGTCACTATTGACTGAAGTTGTGGAGACCAGAGAAATGTGCAAAGAAATATTTGCTGCTACTCAACCATTTTTTTATTCGTGACGTTTTGGTGGTCCATTAATTCCTTCGCCATTGTGCTGAACATGACGTTAAATCTTAATTCTCTCTCTCCTTTCACCATTGTGACTTTTTACGCAACATCATGCGAGGTCTGCTAAATAAAAGGGGAGACCTTTAGATCATCACTACATTCTTTAAATAAAGCAAGTGACACCAATTATCTTGACACATTTCCCCTATCTCGGCAATATCGGTTCATTGTGTGACAAAACTGTACATTCCATGGTAATCCCTCTAATAATTCAATCCCCCTATCAAAATTCAATCTCCCCCTATTTTGAGGAGATATATGCATGATTATGAAAATTGTGTAAAAGTGTTGACCGTAAACACACCTACAGCCTCCCGAAGCTTTGCCTGATTCACGATTTTAGGATCGTAAAACTGGAACATTGTAGCGGCATATTATCTGACGTTGTATATTTCTGGAATCTCACCGTCTCTTAGTAATAAAGCTGTATGTAAAACCGCCAAACACCTTTTAGGTGTGTATTCTGGTTCATCGCATATTTCTGGAATCTCATCGTCTCTTAGTAATAAATCAGTATCTAACACCAAACTCCTTTTAGGAGTGTACGTAGTTAACATAACCGTTGCTGGAGACAGATCAACCCCTTGTATATTGTATATTGTACAAGTCCGTGTTCCGTTTTTTATTTATTTTTTTTACCTCCACGTGACCGCCACCTGCCGCCACAGAGGTCAAAGGCGTGCATGAGCGCTTCCTATACTTTAACCTGGGTTCCCCCTTAAATTTTACCCGGGGGAACAAATAAGTAGGTCAATGTGACTTTAAAAGGGTGTAAAAGTGTTGACCGTAAACACACCTACAGCCTCCCGGAGCTTTGCCTGATTCACGATATTAGGATCGTAAAACTGGAACATTGTAGCGGCATATTATCTTACGTTGTATATTTCTGGAATCTCACCGTCTCTTTGTAATAAAGCTGTATGTAAAACCGCCAAACACCGTTTAGGTGTGTATTCTGGTTCATCGCATATTTCTGGAATCTCATCGTCTCTTAGTAATAAATCAGTATCTAACATCAAACTCCTTTTAGGAGTGTACGTAGTTAACATAACCGTTGCTGGAGACAGATCAACCCCTTGTATATTGTATATTGTACGAGTCCGTGTTCCGTTTTTTATTTATTTATTTATTTATTTTTATTTTTTTTACCTCCACGTGATCGCCACCTGCCGCCACAGAGGTCAAAGGCGTGCATGAGCGCTTCCTATGCTTTAACCTGGGTTCCCCCTTAAATTTTACCCGGGGGAACAAATAAGTAGGTCAATGTGACCTTAAAAGGGTTTTCTATACTACTCATGTTCGCTCTGATCCGTTAATGCTAATCGTCGTCTGGCAGGCCAGGATACTGTAACGGTAACATGTTCCGTAACAGCTGTTTGCGCATTTTGATTGCATTTTGCATAACCTCTATGGGTGGTAGTCCCATATCCTCTTCCAGGTGGTGCTTGGACTTCATGATGGACCTATGCGTGGGGTCGCCTTTCCTTTCAAGCGGCATAAGACTATACTGTTTTTAGATTGCCATGGCTGTGTTTCTGATGAAGGGTTGGTTGGTTGGTTGATTGTTTGAAGTTTAACGTCGCAACTAACATTATTGGTCACACGGCGACGATTCTGATGAAGGGGCGCATATGGATGTAAGTCTGTTGGAAGCTATCTTGTCCATCATCTTCGATCGTCGCAGCATGGAAATTAATAGCTGCTGTCACAATTCGATTCAAAAGGTGGTTCTTCCTCACACAGGCTTCCCTGGGACGTAGCCTGACTATCTGAGGTCAAGCTTAGTAGGTAAACTTTTAGTAGTCTCAACATCAGTATCAGTCGGTAGACTCTCAGCTGATGTAATCTCAGCATCTGCATTGGCTTCTTGTGCCTCGGTGTCATCTTACCCATGTATATTCTTGTGGTGTCGCATCATATGGTGAACGTGCGTTCGCACTCAAAACATGTATAATTCATAACATCGGCTGTGCACGTCATTGGGGTACGCTTGTTTTCATGGACATCACAAAGTAACACACGCCAACACCTAACGTCCTGGTGAAATATTTCAGAAGCTCTGACTGGTCTAACCATTCCATGGAATTGACACTAATTCATCGAATGCAGTGACGCCCATCAACGGCCATCGTTACGCCTTAACGCCCATCTTAACGCCTTAACGCCCTATTGTAGCACCATAACACATTGTCAACCATCCAATCACATGCACATGCTTTGACCACTAGCGTCTGACCCTTGGTGGAAGTAACGCCATCACCGTAAGTGACGTCCCTCCCTCCCGAAGTGGCGTCTTCGCGTCCGTTTGTCATAAAGCGTCTTTGGGCAGTCCAGGATACTATAACGGCAACATGTCCTGGGCTCACTCAACGGGTGGTGCCGCCGGTACCCTGATGCACCCTATTGGAGCTCCAAGCTCGGAGCTGTGGAATGGGCCAGTTAAGAGCTTGGAGCTCTTGGATTTGTGCAGTAGTCTACGCTTGGGGCGGTTTGGATTGGAAGTGAAGTCATGGTGCGGATGCACATTTGAGGAGTAGTAGAGGAGGTGCACAGGGGCATCTTTAGGCGATATAGGGGTCATATCTGATCCAAATATTGCGGGAATGGTCTCGCATTGAAGCTCTCGTGGCGTAGAATACGACTCCAGTGAAGTCGACGTGAGTATGACGTCACCAGTAGTAGAAAAAGCGCAGAGTCGCTCGGGTGCACACTTGAGACACGTCTACCTACACCCCTATACACTACCCCATACAGGGTTAGTGGACCTTGGAGATGCATGGCAACACAGGAGTGTATCCAGCGAAGACACAAGATTCCAGATCTCAGGCATGCTGGTGTTGTGGATAGAGCATGTCTTGTCTGGTAGAGTTACCTCTCCTGTAGTTTAGATTGAGTGAGAGAGTGAGTGATTGATTAAATGACTTGACTATATCTCTTTGATGGGCATTCAGATTCTGTGATTAGTTGGATAGGCATTGATATTCTGTGGTGTCATTTACAGCATTCTGATCCAATATCTCCGATAGATATTCATATCCTATCTCTCTTTGCCTCCATATCCTACTATCTCTTGGATTGGCCTTCATATCCCGATCGGTGATGGGTAATCAGACCATGTATCTTTGATAGCAAGGGGGTACCTATGATCTCACTGATAGGCCTTCAGATCTCAATCCCTTTAACAGCCCTCCAGATCATGTGATCTATCATCTAGACAATAGAGATCTTGTATCTCTTTGAAGGCATTCAGATCCTATAGTCTCTTGATAGACATGCAGTCTGATTCTTTTTCACTTTGACAGACTTCAGATCCGGCTTCATAGACCTTCATAGCATGTTCTATCTTTGATAGGGATACAGACCCACAGTACTGAATCGACAGGGATGATTATGGGTGGAGGTAGCAGTATATGTGTCGTGTTTTGTCATCTGCAGGCTCATCTTCGCTGACCCAAGTCTAACACTACACGTGTAGTATTTAGCTTGAAAATGTGAAGATGCTGTAGGCTGGATGACATCAACTTGTAGCCAGACAATTATAGCAATGCTAAAATGAGGCAGCAGATGATTGTATATAAAACATGAAGCTGCGCTATCGAAACCCCTCGGCTCTGAACCCCAGCTATTATAATGTAAGGGTGTCTCTACCAATTGATTGGCTTGTGGGAAGAAATTTTTACCCCTGGTATTGTAAGTGTACTTTCTTTGAAAAAAAGAAAAAGTTTTCCTCCCCTTAAATTAATTTGTTTCTGGAATAAATTGAAAGAGCTGTATCGATGTCTCACCAAAACAACAGTACACATGGCTAGATAAATACAGTACATGTATACTAAATGGCACATGTATGTCATTTTCAAAACAGATTTGCAAGCATTCTTCGCATTGTCTAAGAGAATAAATCAATAAATCAGTCATCCAATCAGTAAATAAATGTGATAGTATACTAACATGATATAGTAATAATATGCAAACTTAACATAGGAATTAGTGGATTTTGTTAGACAAGGGGCATAACTCTGCAAAATACTTTCTGACACGACTCATTTTCGATAGGCATCTAGTGTCATTTACAAAACAGATTTGCAGGCATTCTTCGCATTGTGTAAGAGAATAAATCAATAAATCAGTCATCCAATCAATAAATAAATGTGATAGTATACAAACATGATATAGAAATTATATGCAAACAGTTAGTGGATTTTATTAGACAAGGGGCATAACTCTGCAAAATACTTTCTGACACGACTCATTTTCAATAGGCATCTAGTTCAGGTCAAGAGAAACAACTGTATCACGTTAGGATGTTGTATATGGAACGGTTCTGAAATTATCACAATAACAAATCATAAATGGATTTTTATTTGTAAAAAGGGGCATAACTCTGCAAAATATTGTCCGAGATGACTCATTTTCGATAGGCTTCTGATTTACGTGAAGATAAATAGATGTAACAAGTTTGGTTGCCATGCATGAAACGGTTCTGTAGATATCGCGGTAACGGACGGACGGACGGACGGACAGCCGTACATGATGACAATACCCCTAGGCCAAAGTTGGCCGAGGGGTAATATGGCGAGAGTCCATTATAGCTAGCATTTCTTGAGACAACAGTGCATTTGGCGATTGTTGTTTTTTCTGGAATATGTAATTAGTAGGCCTTAATGTAATCCATAGCTATATTAAAAACATGCTCTCTGAGTCAATCACGCCGATGATAAATTATGAGAAGTTCCAAATGATTTCAGGATCAGGGTCAGGGTCATTGACTAGTAGCCTAGACTATAATGTTCATGTCAGTTCGAGCTGACCGTATTTTAGGCCTACAATGGACTGTCACTTCATCCTCATGTAATACAATGGACTGCTGCAGTACCAGACAGACACAAAACAAGCATATATCTATTCATATTTTGTATTGAATATACGGTAATTTCCCTATTAATTCGCAATGTAGTGATGAAACTCGCCACTCCAAAAATTGGCTACTTTCGAATTATTTGTCGAGCGGATTCCAGAAAAACGCGAGTGTTCGAATTAAATGTTGCGCCGATTTTCACGGGAGATCCAAAATGGCGGACCGCTTTGCCGTGGTTGTAGTGATCGTATTTATTACCGTGTATTAACTTTGATGTCTCATCATAGTTTCCATAAAAGGCAGTGTATGATGTCAAAAAATCTCCTCTACCCTGATAAAGGCATCTAATTTTATTCGAGGAAGTCAACCATATTGATCGAATGACAAGTTCAGCAAGATCATGCAGATTTTTGTGTAAAAGTGTTGACCGTAAACACACCTACAGCCTCCCGGAGCTTTACCTGATTCACGATATTAGGATCGTAAAACTGGAACATTGTAGCGGCATATTATCTTACGTTGTATATTTCTGGAATCTCACCGTCTCTTTGTAATAAAGCTGTATGTAAAACCGCCAAACACCGTTTAGGTGTGTATTCTGGTTCATCGCATATTTCTGGAATCTCATCGTCTCTTAGTAATAAATCAGTATCTAACACCAAACTCCTTTTAGGAGTGTACGTAGTTAACATAACCGTTGCTGGACTGATTATCAGCCTCCCCTTCATGGTTTGAATATCAGCCTCCCCTTTATGGTCTGAATATCAGTCTCCCCTCTATGGTCTGAATATCAGCCTCCCCTTTATGGTCTGAATATCAGCCTCCCCTTTATGGTCTGAATATCAGCCTCTCATTTATGGACTGATTATCAGCCTCCCCTTCATGGTTTGAATATCAGCCTCCCCTTCATGGTTTGAATATCAGCCTCCCCTTTATGGTCTGAATATCAGCCTCCCCTCTATGGTTTGAATATCAGCCTCCCTCTGTGGTCTGAATATCAGCCGCCCCTTTGTGACCTGAATATCATCCTCCACTTTGTGGTCTGAATATCAGCCTCCCCTTTGTTGTCTGAATATCAGCCTCCCCTTATGATCTGAATATCAGCCTCCCCTTTTATGGTCTGGAATTGATCACAATCCAACTGTGAAGGTGAAATGTCCAAACACTTCCTTACATCATACAGTGTTGAAGATTAAGAAATTCTTTTTTCTTTGTCACTATTGACTGAAGTTGTGGAGACCAGAGAAATGTGCAAAGAAATATTTACTGCTACTCAACCATTTTTTTATTCGTGACGTTTTGGTGGTCCATTAATTCCTTCGCCATTGTGCTGAACATGACGTTAAATCTTAATTCTCTCTCTCCTTTCACCATTGTGACTTTTTATGCAACATCATGCGAGGTCTGCTAAATAAAAGGGGAGACCTTTAGATCATCACTACATTCTTTAAATAAAGCAAGTGACACCAATTATCTTGACACATTTCCCCTATCTCGGCAATATCGGTTCATTGTGTGACAAAACTGTACATTCCATGGTAATCCCTCTAATAATTCAATCCCCCTATCAAAATTCAATCTCCCCCTATTTTGAGGAGATATATGCATGATTATGAAATTTTTTGTCAACTTCTAATAAATCTGATCACCCTCAAATTTCATGTTGGGAAATTTTATTTCCTGTGATTGAATTATTAGTGGAATTACTGTAAAACAAATTTTTACAAAAAAAACCCCAACACAATGCATAACTTTAATATTCAAGGTTGTGCACACAGGAAATCCTGTGATAATTCAATCATGGAAAGTGAAAGAAGTAGTAGCATACGAAAAACTCCCTCGGGTTAATAAAGCCAAATACGTATTTCTGCTCAAAAACGAAGTTTTGTGTAGACAAAATAGCCAAGTTTATTGTTAAAGCCGAGTCAAAAGTGATGGAAAACAGCATCGACGGACTTTTTAAATATATCTAAAATATGCCTTGAACAAAACAAACTTTGTTTTCAAAGTCACCATATATGTCTGCCATCATATTAAATACAAATATTGGTTTGTTTCAAGGTGTCCTAGTTTAGATATATTAAAAGACCCTTGCTAAAATATTTATGAACAAAGCCAAAAAGAAATGACAGCCCAATTTCCAACATCAGTCAACACTGTTTTACATCGAGTTTGACAATTGAGCTTTAACAATATAAAACTTGGGTATTTTGTCTGTACGAAATACACAGCTTTTTGTACAGAAGAAATCATTTTTGGGGTTTACTAACATAACACCTTTTTCTTATGTGACCGAAACTACTCCTTTCCCCGTCATAAAAGCAGGGGTGACCAAAGTTATTCGAGCAGGATGTTAATAATAATGATCCAAAATCATGCAGATAATTCATTATTTAAATATTTTTGGAGGGCAATTAGATTTATTATAATGACCAATCAAATTTTATCAGCAAGATTTGAGGTGATTAAATATAAATCAAGTGATTGTATCATATTTGAGTGTTTACTAAGACTAACATCTCACACGGGGTTCTCATTTCAGTTAAATAATAACTAATGTGATATTACAAAATGAACCGGATTGATATATGTAGTTTGTGCATGTACCAAGTCAGATGCAAGCAGATCCCCTTGAATATCTGATCTGACAGGTCATCAAAAGTAATTGTGGAGTGGGGGGGGGGGGGGTCTGCCTCACAATGAAGGGGAGATAATTTTTCAGCTCTTGAACCACTCGGCTGGAATCATTGAGACAGCTTCTGCAGCATATTATTCCTTATTTGTGCAAACCCAGTGAAATCTGAATCTCTTTGCCCAGGGTTTTTTTTTCCAGTATAGTGGATGATATCATTTTTGCATCCACATTTGAATGTAGACAGCCGGTCTGTGTCAATAGTTGAGCAGTCTAATTTTGTAGCGACAGCAGTCAAACCTTAGCCAACATCAAAGATATATTTTTGTAGAGGCTGGTGTCTCTATCACACGACGACGAACGATAAAGCCATAGGTGCTTCTGATTAGCTGGATCTCTGTACTGGGATTAAAAAGGTTCTTGAAAATATTTGGCAATACATTTAACCAGACAAGTATTGATCATACGGTAATTCCTCTAAAAATTCAATCACCCTATTAAAATACAATCACTCTCAAGTCTGCATACAAGATTCAATCGGTAATTCTGATAAATTTGATCTCCCTATAAAATCATTAAAATAAGAAATAATGGATTATTCACATTATTTTGGACAATTTTGTCAACTTCCTGTGCTGGTTAATTTGACCACCCTTGATTTAATTGTGGAAAATTTCAATTCCTGTGATTGAATTATTAGAGGATTTTCTCTAACAGAATCATGAGGATTTCACAAATACCTCCAGGAATATAGGAACAAGTTACTTATGCAGTTTTAAGTCATCAGGATATAGAAAAGGAAAACTGTTAAGTCGAAGACAAGGAGTTTCTGATGTTTTTAATACAAATTTCTTTTATTATGTAAATCACCACCAGCCAAGCACAATATGTAGATCTATGAGTTTATTATCATATTGTCCATACCAGATCATCTGATTACACATGTTTTCAATGATATTTCTGAGTCCGTTTTTCATACAGCATTGAATTTCACCCAGTCAAGGTAATTTTATTATTCCAAAGTACAAGAAATTCCTTCCAGTATTTCTTCATTTATAATGAAAACAAAAAAATGGACAGGTAATTTTGGGATTATTCTTGACGTCATGGCAGCAAGCCAACTATGTTCTACGCTGGGTACACCAACGTCATTATGGCCCAAAAATGACATGTGGATCTCGATGGATTTTCATGAATCTTTTTCACTATATTTGAATTTATATTACTGTGTGAAATTCAATGTGGTATGAAAAATTTACTCCAAAATATTGGCAGGTACAAGACTATAGCTACACTAGATTGTATTTATATAAATAACAATATCTATACAATGGATATAAAACAGATCTTTTTAAGGAAATGCTTACTGCTGTCAAAATAATACAGAATTTGTATCATATTTTCAAAAGAAACATGTTTTTTTTTCATATTAGAGTACATAAGTTTATAACTTGTAATAATTATACCCAGAACCTGAAATATATCAAACGTAAAGATTGATGTTTTCTGCAAATAATGCAACAAGTTAGCTCGATTCTTGGCTAAAAGTTTGCCATAAAATAATATTCTAAAAAATTTCATAACTGTACATTTAAAGCAGTTATCAATTTGAAAAAAAATTGTAAATATATTTATTTCAGTAAATTTTTAACAATTCTGTAGATAGACTACACACAGAGATACATAAATTTACACCGAGTACAATGAGTGAGCAATGTGATTACTGATGATACTATAGTCTGTCCATTTTAATTAGTCGTCTACTTTGGAGCTTGCTAAAAATCAATAGTTACTTCTGCATAAAAATTTTTTTTTGCATCGTGTAGAACAAACTCAACTGTACAAAAGGACCACCATTACTCCTTGATTCAATGATATATCATGCTTGAAATAACTTGGTAATTCTCTCCATATAAAACTCCAGGACAGTTGTTTCATATACCGGGCCTCAATTACATAGGGAGACGTCATAATATATTCATGTTTACTAGCACAAAGGTCAACAATGTTTTGTACAGTCATAGATGTGTGTGTGGTTTATCATTCAACAATTTCACTGGGCATAGGATATAAGCGACACTCTCATGGACCGCCTGTTACTACTTAATACGGAATCAGTGACCTTTGTGCCAGTGAGCATGAGTGTAATTGAGGCCGGGTTCATGAAACAACTGTACTGGAGTTTTATATGGAGAGAATTGCAAAGTTATTTCAAGCGTGAAATATTATCGATATCACATAGAAATAGTAGTCATTTTGTAAAACTTTTTCTACACGCTGCAAAAAAGGGAATTTATGCAGATTTAACTACTGATTTTTGACAAGCTCCAAAGTGGATGACTAACTAAAATGAACAGATTTATTTAGCTATCAATCTCAGTGGACTCAGCTGTTCCGATTAAAGATATAAATGACAATACCAACTACATCTATGACTGATAACAGTATAGACTTTGGTGTATCTCAGATGTTCTGATGCGATAACAGTATTGACCTCAATGATCTCAGTATCATCAGAACATCTGAGATCAATACTGTTATCAGTCATAGATGTAGTTGGTATCATCATCAATATCTGTAATCAGAACATCTAACTACATCTATGACTGATAACAGTATTGATCTCAGATGTTCTGATTATAGATATTGATGATGATACCAACTACATCTATGACTGATAACAGTATTGATCTCAGATGTTCTGATTACAGATATTGATGATGATACCAACTACATCTGTGACTGATAACAGTATTGATCTCAGATGTTCTGATTACAGATATTGATGATGATACCAAGTACATCTATGACTGATAACAGTATTGACCTCAGTGATCTCAGATGTTCTGATTACAGATATTGATGACAATACCAACTACATCTATGACTGATAACAATATTGACCTCATGATCTCAGATGTTCTGATTACAGATATTGATGATGATACCAACTACATCTATGACTGATAACAATATTGACCTCATGATCTCAGATGTTCTGATTACAGATATTGATGACAATACCAACTACATCTATGACTGATAACAATATTGACCTCATGATCTCAGATGTTCTGATTACAGATATTGATGATGATACCAACTACATCTGTGACTGATAACAATATTGATCTTGACATTAGGGCACGAGTTCCTTGATAGGAATGGCATATGCCGATTATCCAAATGGGATACACCAGTGTTCTGATCTGGATGGAGAGAAGTTCCAATTGGAATGGCATATGCCAATCCCCTGGTACCATTGCATGGTATGGCATACCATCCTTTGTCCACCGAGTTCCAAAAAGTATGCCATTAAGTTTCTAGGCATTCCAACTCAGCGCACCATACCGTTCTGTTTGGATTGCCTTATGCCAGTTCCTAGCATGTCCCAATTTCAAGAAGCTCAAACCTATGAGTGTATCAAGAGTGATAGCAGTATGTATGTATGATGATCTAACTGACGCAAAATATTAGGACTGATGAACATATATATTGAGACACAATTAACAAGAGCCCAAGGGGCTTCAATATACGCCTGTATATCTGGAATTACATTGGTTCAAATTTCAAGGTGGTTTAATAGCCTTGATTTCAATTGATCTAGCAATCCAGAGAAAGGTCTACAATTTTTTGCTTATGAGAATGTAACATATATCACATCTTATATTGAATGATAAACTAAAATGAGCTCAACTCTTGGTAACTAGTTGACCTTGAAGCAAGAGCTTAGAGCTCACATATCCCACACTGAAATCGACAATAGTCAAACACAAGAAAATAGTAGTTTTCCTGCAAATGGATTCCTTTCAGACGAGAGAATTTTTCCTGAAGGAAGAACCTTTGTTCTTGAGTTGATATACAGGTGTGAAGTTCATAAAGGACTCCTCTCCCCATTAAATTAGTAAATGTATGGTTTTTATTTCACAACAGTTTAACTAAATGAAGCGTTTCAAACATGGGAGATAACTCCACAGGACAATACCATATAAATGCAGGGGAAAGAACTTCAAATATTCCAACAATATTCCAACATATTTAGTCAGCTAAGCTCGATTCAGTTTTGGAGGACTGCGACCTAGACCTTTAATAAATTGATCTCATATGTATGGCTCCACTTTGCCATGTGAGTAAGGTATACTCAAAGTTTGGTACCAATCCATACCTTGAAACTAGAGCTATCGCATGGACAACAAATGTTAATGGATGAATGGACAGAGCGCAACATCGCATTACACGTCTTCGACAGGCATATGAAAATGTGACTTTTAATGATTTCTTGATGACCTTGACCTCAATTTTGGCACAAAAAATCATGATTTTTAATGATTTCCTGATTTTGGGGTCACAGTGACCTTGACCTTTGACCTTGGCCTAAATTTTGGTACATGACAAACAGTCTCCCCTCAATTTCTCAATGAACACAAAAAGTCCTGATTTTTAACAATTTCATGATTTTGAGGTCACAGTGACCTTGACCTACATTTTGGTATGTGTCACATTGTGTCCCCCTAATGTATCTACTGACACAAAAAATGTTATTTTTAATAATTTCCTAATTTTGGGGTCGGTGACCTTTGACCGTGACCTAATTTTTGGTATGCATCACTTCATTTCCGCCTATTGAATCCACTCACAAAAAATTAGAAATTTTAAACGATTTCCTGATTTTTCGATCACACTGCCCTTTGACCTCTGACCTTGACCTATATTTAATATGCAACACATCGTTCCCCCCTAGGGCATCCACTCACCAAAAATTAGAACTGTAGATAGAAAACTGTCAACGATCAATGATTTCCTGGTTTTTGGCAACAGTGACCTCGATCTCAATTTTGATACGCGACACATCGTCTCCACTCACAAAAAATTGCAACTGTGGATAGAAAACGTTCACAGATATAGACCGGACACGAACACTTCAGTGATTTCCTGTTTTTTAGGCCAGTGACCTGGACCTTCATTTTGGTACGCGACACATCGTCTCCCCGTAGGGTATCCACTCACCAAAAATTGGAGCTGTGGATAGGAAACTGTCCCAGATATAGACCGGACACGAGAACCGGACAGACGGACGGAAACCGCCATCACATAATACGACCGCCTTTTGGGCGGGCGTATAAAAAATGACGGATCCCAATACCCCTCAGTTCAGTACCAAATTGAAGTACAAAAATAGAAAAACAAAATACAGATGTATCATATGATCCTCTTGATTGACAGGGTTAAAATGGACGAATAACGAGACTTTACTGCATAAGTTAGACAATATTAAAGGGAACATCAAGTGGACAATAAGTTTTGTCCTTTATACATGATATAGCAAAATAAATCCAAGCACTTACCTGACAAATAATTCTTTTCACATCAAATGGAATAGTTTTAATAACTCCTTGTCTGCTAATAGCAATTTCAAACTCTACTTTTAAATAGTAAAAAATTTCCTTACATATTCTTACATTTTCTTAATTTCTCTAGAATAATTTCTTGTGTGGCTCAAAAGTTCTCCAAATTATTCCATTTCATGTGAGAACACTTATTCATCAGGTGCTTAAGATTAATTGCACTACAGACCTGCAAAACAAGACAAAAAAGTGATATAATTAAACTGATTCCAGCTATATTTTTTTTTTTTTTTTTGCGGTGTAAAATTTTTGAACCATTTTGATGCAATAAGTGCACAATTTATGTTAATTATCTGGATTATTATATTGTGTCAAAAAGCACACAAAATGCAATTCCTATTAGGTATTCCCTTTAAATCTGTTAAAAGCATTCACATGTTTGTATATCAATGTTTTTTTCTATTTTACTTCAGCAATCATAGAAGTGTAACTAGAGGTTCCGCTTTGACCCTTGAGTTGCCGCTCCGGCATGAAGCCTATGCTGGTTGTTTTTTTAGGCAAAAACATACGTCTCCCCCAACCTCCCACCTTGCCTTGAGTGGGCACATAATGTAAGGGAAAGTGCTATAAAATGAATGTAGCAATAAGTATCCTAAACAAAGCTGCGCATCTAAAAATATTAATTACAAAGAGGCGATTTTCATTGTTGCAGTAACCCAGTGAGGAGTCGGGATTTATATAGCAATGAGTGGATTGCCGACATCTACAGCGTCCAACCAATGTGAAATACATGTAATTGTGAAGCATCAACTATTTCGAAACTGATCACATTATAGGAAAGATGCGAAACATACAAGAGCCACACCTGTAGTATACATGCTGTACCGTAATAGAAGTTTCATGGAGTGAACAAAAATTGGACAGACAGATAAGCACATTTTGCATATACATGTACAAGTACATGGACAGACGGACGGACACTGAACATGGACGAACGCACGCACACACCAAAACCTAATCAGATGAGAGGGCTTTCCCAATAAAGCTTCCATCCAAGTTTGGTGAACTTCCGTCAAGTAGTTCTCCAGATATCTTGCAGACAAGGCCTGTATATACATGTACAAGTAGATGAACGGACAGACGGACACAGATGAATGCATGCGCACATACACCAAAACCTGATCAAATGAGGGGGCTATCCCAATGAAGATTCCGTCCAAGTTTGGTGAAATTCCATCCAGTAGTTCTCAAGATATCTTGCAGACAAGGCATGTATATACATGTACAAGTAGATGGACGGACGGACGAACACCAGACACGGATGAACGCATGCACACACACCAAAACCTAATCAAATGAGGGGGCTACCCCAATGAAGCTTCCATCCAAGTTTGGTAAAATCCCGTCTAGTAGTTCTCAAGATATCTTGCAGACAAGGCCTGTATGTACATGTAGAAGTAGATGGACGGACGGACGGACACTGGACACGGATGAATGCACACACACACACCAAAACCTAATCAGATGAGGGGGCTATCCCACTGAAGCTTCCATCCAAGTTTGGTGAAATGCCGTCCAGTAGTTCTCAAGATATCTTGCAGACAAGGCCTGTATATACATGTACTTGTAGATGGATGGACGGACGGACACCGGACATGGATGAATGCACGCACACACACCAAAACCTAATCAAATGAGGGGGCTATCCCAATGAAGCTTCCATCCAAGTTTGGTGAAATTCCACCCAGTAGTTCTCAGGATATCTTGCAGACAAGGCAAGGGGACGGACAGACATCCATCCAGACAGACAGACAGACAGACAGACAGCACAAACACTAGATGTCTCCCCCCAACATAGTTGGGGGAGACATAATTACGACAAATACGAGCTTGGTTATCAAAGGCAATAATAAAAGTTAAAATAGTATCCTATTACCCTCTGTATGAATAAATAAAATTTCTGAAGAATAAAACATCACAAAAATGGCACAGTTGAAATTGCTATAATTAATGCATACATGTGATAACTGGTTGTTAATGAGAAAAAATCTACTGACCAAGTAAAGTTACGAGTTACAATTCAACATCTATACATTTACATGACGATTAATGCAGGGAAATATCTAACAGTAACAGTGTGCAACACATCATAAAAACAATTGGTCATTGATTGTAGTGATTAACGATTAAGAGCCCATGGGACTTCAAAACAAGCCCGCCATTTGACGTGATCACACATGGGGAAGTAAATTTTGGTATGGATTCGCAAGTCAACTGTTCATAATTTTTGTGCGCAATTATAATTTCTCCTCCTATACAGCTATGTTTGGGCCTGGACTTGACATTTGATCTCAAAATCAGCATTGTTTTTCTTTCATCCAAGAATAAGTATCGGACTGGTGAGTGCACAGACATCAAAAGTTAACAGACATGAAATATCTCATAGATAACAAATAACGATTCACTCTCAACTGGACAGAACTCTCAATCACATTATACGACCTTGTTTAATGACGGGCGGATAAAAAACTAACAACCATGTAAGAATGGTAAATAACATACAAATAATGCATTAAAACCATGAAGAAATCAAAAAGGTAGTCAACCAAACACCAAAAAGTACAATCTGAGCTCGAATATGAATTCTGGAATTGTCCATCAGACTTTGAACTGTTCAAAATGAAATACTGAAGTCTGATAACAAATAGCTGATACATGTACATGTTTTTCACGCTAATGGAATATTAGTCGTCTTATGATGATATAATAATATACTTGTAGACTAATTATTACAATGACGGCCTACTGCATGATCGACAAGACAAGGCCGACCTCAGGGTTCCTCCAGCAATAAGGCCAAAATTAAAAAGTTTTTATTTGGGGGAACTCTACCTAGACACTCACCAAAAAGGCCCCTACACAAAACTTTTTATTGTATTATTATTATTATTATTTTTTCTTCATCTGAGAAATATAGGGTCTTTCTGAAACTGTCTTGCATAGAAATTAAATATGTAAATCAGGAAACTATGTGTGTAAAGCAGGAAAGGTAATATTTTCACTGTTTGTCACATCTGTCTCTATTTTCATGAAGCAATATTGTCACTAGGTAATGGTATGTGATAACAAAAAAGTTCAAATGGAAAAAAAAAAAAAAAAAAAAGTTAAACAATAAAACTTGACCTATTGACCCATGGTTTGTTGCAAGGTTATGTTACCCCCAAACGAACAACTTTTCAATTTCGGCCTAATCAACAAAAATATAATTTCTGACACAATTCTAGATTCCTCTATATCACTGTTTGTACAAGATCAATTGTCTTCACATAACGTAAACATTTTACAACAAAATGATGTGGGTACATGAAACTGTAAATCTTCAAAATTGATTTTGAAGCAATCAGCATTTCAACCAGACCATCAATTCCTGACATTACACTGCGAAACAGTTCAGCTTTCACTGATATACTTTTTATACAGTCTGTAGCCATCAGATAAGATAGCTGAGAAATTATTATCACACAGATTACATGTGGCTGTCGCCATCGGGACCCCTCGGGTCGGGCCCAGAGCAATTGTAGAAATAATGTTTCTGACCCCAACAACTCACATATTTGGGGTGGGCATAATTTTACCTGTATGATATAGATCATAGACAGACAAAACAATATAGCAATAGAGCAGTGATTACCTATAGTAGATGTAGTCGAACGATTACTGTCTATTCACAGCAATCCACACAGGTTTGTGTGAACTCCAGAAAAACACATCCCATGGCACCGACTTTCAATAGGCTTCTGGTACTGGCTGTATTAAACAACTGTATGAAGTTTCATTGTTGTGAGTGAAGGACTTTTTGAGATAATGTGTTTACAAGGATATGGACCAACAGACATGTATAAAGGGGCAGAACTCCTGAAAAACACATCCGATTACACCGACTTTCAATAGGCTTCTGGTACTGGCTGTATTAAACAACTGTATGAAGTTTCATTGTTGTGAGTGAAGGACTTTTTGAGATAATGTGTTTACAAGGATAAAAACAGACTCCTGAAAAACACATCCCATGGCACAGACTTTCAATAGGCTTCTGGTACTGGCTGTATTAAACAACTGTATGAAGTTTCATTGTTGTGAGTGAAGGACTTTTTGATATAATGTGTTTACAAGGATATGGACCAACAGACATGTATAAAGGGGCAGAACTCCTGAAAAACACATCCGATTACACCGACTTTCAATAGGCTTCTGGTACTGGCTGTATTAAACAACTGTATGAAGTTTCATTGTTGTGAGTGAAGGACTTTTTGAGATAATGTGTTTACAAGGATAAAAACAGACAGACATGTATAAAGGGGCATAACTTCCGAAAAACACATCCAATGGCATCGACTTTCAATAGGCTTCTGGTACTGGTTGTATTAAACAACTGTATGAAGTTTCATTGTTGTGAGTGAAGGACTTTTTGAGATAATGTGTTTACAAGGATATGGACCAACAGACATGTATAAAGGGGCATAACTCCTGAAAAACACATCCGATTACACCGACTTTGAATAGGGTTCTGGTACTAGCTGCATTAAACAACTGTATGAAGTTTCATTGTTGTGAGTGAAGGACTTTTTGAGATAATGTGTTTACAAGGATAAAAACAGCCAGACATGTATAAAGGGGCATAACTCCTGAAAAACACATCCAATGGCACCGACTTTCAATAGGCTTCTGGTACTGGCTGTATTAAACAACTGTATGAAGTTTCATTGTTGTAAGTGAAGGACTTTTTGAGATAATGTGTTTACAAGGATATGATGGACAGACGGACGGACGGACAGACGACGGAGGCAACGACAATACCGCTCGGGCAGAATCTGCCCGAGGGGTAAAAACTGTAATGGCCCGCTCACTTGACAATGAGTTCATTTATGAAATCACCGTAAACACTAGATGCGAGCTGGTAAACTTTGAACTCCTACCTCCAAAAAATACAATGCTTTGTTTCTTGACTGCTGATGGTATAACTTGTACCAGCAAACATGTAACATACTGTTCTACAGGGTATCATAGAGGCTGGTACAGGCCCAAATTCAAGAATCTTCCCCAAATTAGAACCGAAAAATCTTCTGTAATTTACTGCTTTTGAAAACTGAATTCACCAAATAAATCCCTACCTAGCATTTCCTAGCCATTGAAAGCAAGTTAAATTGTATGGGATCCATATTATGGAATCTCGAATATGTTGATACAATACAAACTACTTGCAGAATTCCAAATTTCATACCAACCAATCCAGGTTTTGCGCTATTCCTAATGCCGGTTTCGGCCGCAAGGTGGCGCTAGCGCTCACTGCACTACGGTCTGTTCTGGTTTAGCTGTCTGCTAATGAGAACATGTGCAGGAGGGAAGGCGGGTATTGTATTTCGCCTCGTTTCATCTTATTTTTTACTCGTTTGTACAAGCATAATAAGAGCCGCTTTGTCAACAAATTGGGCAATCAAAGGTCATCGTTGTTGTTGTTATAAAACATGGTGGGTGGCCGGCAGTTCAGCCTGATTAAACCACACTCCACTAAAAACAATCAGCAGGGGCCAGTTTGTTTGATCAAGTACTGTGAGAAATAATCGGATTATTAGTTAACCCGACTACCATGTAGCCGTTAATGTAACTGTATGATTATAATGTGATAAACAATTAAGCACCCAACCCGCCTCAGTTGGAACTGCTGGTAATGTTTCATAATTTTATTGTGAAAAGTCACACAGAACAGGAAATTAATGTGCGATATGGCTTCTAACTTCTAGTAGTTTTTGCACTAATAGCTACTTATTTTTTTTTAATTATCTAATTATTATACCATGTATTTCTCCCGCAAAATGCATTGAAACAAATGTTTATATATATATCTACATATTCCTGTTCTGTCCCATAACACACAAAATATTTTGACTGATTCACTTCCATAATTTATTCTCTGGGACGAATATTAGGCCTACTGACTTGTACTTATCTTCTACTGCCAATCATTTTCATTATGGTGGGAGGCAGAGTTGGAGGACATACATATTGTTTTATCTGTTGCAACAGGGAGAAGCAGATTTTGTATGATGGGACGGTCATCTCTCTTTATAGGGTCAGTCACAGATTAAAATGTTTGACATTACTCAAATTGTAAACAATGAGTACGACACATGTAAGGATTATCCATAGTATTTGAAACAAGAGCCCAAAGGGCTTCAATATACGCCCGTATATCTGGAATTACATTGGTCCAAATTTCAAGGTTGTTTAATCGCCTTGATTCCAATTGGTAGCTAGCAATCCGGAAAAAGGTCTACAATTTTGTGCTTCTGAGAATGTAACATATCACATCTAAAATTGAATGATAAACTAAGAGCTTAACTCTTGGAAACTAGGTGACCTTGGAGCAAGAACCGAGAGCTCACATATCCCACAATGAAATCGACAATAGTCAAACACAAGAAAATAGTACTTTTCCTGCAAATGGATTTCTTTCAAAAGAGAGAATTTTTCATGAAGGAAGAAGAAAGTGATGAAGTAAACCTTTGTTCTTGAGTTGATAAACGGGTATGAAGTTCATAAAGGACCCCTCTCCACGTTAAACTAGTAAATGTATGGTTTCTATTTCACAACAGTTCAACTAAATGTAGCTGTTTCAAACATGGGAGACAACTCCACAGGACAAATGCCATATACATGTAGGGGAGAGAACTCTGAATATTCCAACCTAACACATATAGTCAGCTAAACTTCATTCAATTCTGGGGGACTGTGACGTTGACATTTGACAATTTGATGTATGTCTCCTCTTCGCCATGCGAGTAAGGTATCTGATACCATTCCATACCTTGAAACTAGAGATATCGCATGGATGAATGGACAGAACGCAACATCACATTACATGACCTCGTCTTCGACAGGCATATGAAAATGTGACTTAATGATTTCCTGATTTTGGAGTCACAGTGACCTTGACCTTTGACCTTGACCTAAACTTTGGTGCATGACACATCGTCTTCCGTCAATGTATCAATGGACACAAAAAAAATCACGATTTTTATGAATTTCATGATTTTGGGGGTCACCGTGACCTTGATATTCGGCCTTGACCTACATTTTGGTACGTGACACATCATGTCCCCGTAATGTATCTACTGACACACAAAAAAAGTCATCTTAGCTTTCTAAGGGCATTTCACGTTTCACTTAACACTACCCTTAGATTTTCGCTGTGATTCGGCATGTATTTCACACGGCGCCATCTATCTAGAGGGAGATAATCCGTTCGAAAGTTGTTCCCAAAGCATGAGGTCAAATGTCGGCCCCATTTAAACGAGCCAATGAAATTATCTGTATTCAAATATTTCTCACACATGCAAACATGTCAGTTTCACGAGGCGCAAGACTGGGGGAGTCTACGCGAGACCAAAACGAAGTTGTGCAAATTAGCTATTTTATTTCTCACTCTAGTGGAGCATGCTTCTTTGTTTATCTTAAGAAACAAACGGCCTAACATATTTGAAAACAAAATAAAATCGGCGGCAGACCACAGGAAAATGATATGCTTTTTATTTTGTGATGGGGGCACTTCGAGGCCCACCATGGGATCATATCAATCAATCGCTTTCTGGAGGTGTGTCTTCGTTGTATGAATGTGATTGCACCGATGTCGGATGTAACGGGGCCAGTCGGATGTGACCATTTGGGAAACGCCCTATTACACTCAGATAGCACCCGTTACCGCATGGCTACGAGCAGAAGTTTCTACGTATGTTCGTGCCATGCGTTCGGATGATGAAAAAAAGTACTTTTCAAAGATTTCTTGATTCTGGAGTCACAGTGACCTTGACCTAAATTTTGGTACATGACAAACCATCCCCCCGTAATTTCTCAATGGACACAAAAAATCAAGATTTTTAACAATTTCACGATTTTGGGGTCACAGTGACCTTGACATTTGACCTTGACCTACATTTTAATATGTGACACATTGAGTCCCCCTAATGTATCTACTGACACAAAAAAATATTTTTAATAATTTCCTGATTTTGGGGTCACAATGACCTTTGACCTTCGACCTTGACCTATATTTTGATATGCAACACTTCATTTCCCCCTATTGAATCCACTCACAAAAAATTAGAAATTTATGATTTCCTGATTTTTCATTCACACTGACCTTTGACCTCTGACCTACATTTGGCATGCAACACATTGTTTCCCCCTAGGGCATCCACTCGCCAAAAATTAGAACTGTAGATGGAAAACTATCAATGATCAATGATTTCCTGATTTTTAGGCAAGTGACCTTTGACCTCTGACTTCGACCTGAATTTCAGTACGCGACACATCGTCTCCACCTGATGTATCCATTCACAAAAAATTGCAACTGTGGATAGAAAACATCCAGAGATATAGACCGGACACGAACACTTCACTGATTTCCTGTTTTTCAGGCCAGTGACCTTTGACCTCTGACCGCGACCTTCATTTTTGTACGCGACACATCGTCTCTCCGTAGGGTATCCACTCAACAAAAATTGGAACTGTAAATAGAAAACTGTTCCAGATATAGACCGGACACGGGGGACGGACAGACGGACGGATGGACGGAAACCGCCATCACATAATACGTCCGCCTTTTTGGCGGGCGTATAAAAAGGAATAGCTGACATGGATAATCCTCCTTAGAAGTTATTATTGTAACACCACTCAGCAAATACGTTAGAAACCACCAACCATATACACTGATAAACAGCTTGTATCACTGACGTCCCTACTCTCCTTGTTCCCCCCGCTGATTCACATCGCATATTTCATGCCTCTTGGCCATAAGGGGGCGCTTTGCACAAACCAACCACCAATTGGCAATATAAGTTGTCTCCCTTTTCAAACGTTCATATGTCGTTAACAGCAAAACTAACAATAAACGGACGGAAAAACAGCTCTAATTACGTTAATTTCTGTGTTAAGAGTGAACAGATTTTTGGATAACTTCCTCCATTGTTTAGTAAGGTTCGTCAACTGATTGCAAACATTTGTTCACTGATACCTTCAAATAATTAACAAATAAATCCCTGTAAATGTTGTTAATATCCCACTGATAAGACCAAGCTTTATCGTCATGAGTATATAAGGAGATCAAGCTGCCTAAAACGGTAACGTAAAAACACCGTTCAATTGTTTCAGATTTTGAATTGAATGTTGACTGCAATAAAGACGGGGAAAAGTTCCTTTGACAGATGCGGTAAGAGGGCGTGTCGCTGTCAAAATATTGGCATGGCTTCCACATTATGTAAGAGTCGTGATCTCATTATCATGAAGGCATGACGTAATTTCGATCACATGAGGTAGTTAGCCAGTCGTGGTTAGTATGAGGAATCTGGTTATCTCCGAGCTATTACGGCACGGCGATTGGGTGACCAGATAAAGCGCACCCCCTTACGGCCAAGAGGCGCGAACTTGGCAATGTGAATCAGCGGGGAGAACAAGAAGAGTATAGGGACGTCAGTGATACAAGCTGAATAGTATGAGCGTACCAACTATAGATCTGCTCAAACTTGCCAAGTGAGGACAATCTAACAAAAACAAAACATTTGCAATTTATCAAGAGAATAAATCATCTCAATACGATTAAAGCCGATTGAAGCCAGGAGAACCGCGACAATATTATCAGTGATAATGCCTCCACAATCGTACGGTACAGTAATCCTTTATCCCTGAGTCGATGACACGCAAGACTCCAGTATAACTAAACAAATGTTTTATAACAACAACAACAACGATGACCTTTGATTGCCCAATTTGTTGACAAAGCGGCTCTTATTATGCTTGTACAAACGAGTAAAAATAAGACTTGATGACTATACTTACCTAAACTACCAAGGACGTCTCTACCAAGGACGTCTCCATCAGTAAGAAAATCTGACAAAACGAGGCGAAATACAATACCCGTCTTCCCTCCTGCACATGTTTACATTAGCAGACAGCTAAACCGGAACAGCCCGTAGTGCAGTGAGCGCTAGCGCCACCTTGTGGCCGAAACCGGCAATAGGAATAGCGCAAAACCCGGATTAACCAATTTGGAAGATCAATTCAGTCATTTGAAAATCATTCATGAATAATTTGAGACAGATCTTATTAACATGAATAAATCGTTTATAAACCAAAAATTACAGTCATTTTATTTCAAAGTTTTGAAAAAATCTTTCCAGTATAGTTAAATAGTGAAAGAAAATATTAGACGTCGATTTGTAGTTTTTTTCCGTCATTTTGGCATGAAGCCAGGATGTTATAACATTGGTAGACCAACATCATCATGTCCCAAAGTAAGTTTTTTTGTTGTGATTTTTGTCAATTCTCAACCAGTTTTCATCAAATTTGGGAATAAAATTAAATTGAGTTTATATACTGTGTGAAAATTAAATGCTGTACGAAAAATTCACTCCGAAATATCAGCAAAAGTATCTGGAATAGATTAAACTGACACAGAGAATACCAACTGAAGCTGTATGCACAACAATAATCTTTTGGCATTTACATGTATTCATTTGCGTATCAAGTCACAGATGCTGAAGGAATTGCAGTTTAGATTCGATGTTCAGTATTTACATTTGGACATTAATGGATTAAACCCATTAGACCAAAATTACTGACAGATGTTTCTAGTGTATTGATGAGACCAAAATAACCTGAACAAGGCTTATGTCGATGTTCTAACCCTGGCACAGAATGTTGTAATGTCCCCAATGATTGGTTGTTTTTGTTATGTGCTCACACATAACACTTAAATCATGTTTGAGCAAATATTATAAAAATTAAAGACAAATTGGTCACATGAAATACCATGTATAAATTAATTAAAAAAATCGACCATAGAGGTCCATGTCCCCCCCGCTAGCAGCACCAGTTATGGTGGATTACATCCACCATAACTGGCGCTGCTGCTGCGTCCATGTCCCCCCCGCTAGCAGCACCAGTTATGGTGGATTACATCCACCATAACTGGCGCTGCTGCTGCGGGGGCCATGGACCTCTATGGTCGATTTTTTTTTGTCGATGATATCTCATATCATTGATAAGAGTATGATTTGAAAATGAAGATATCGCTGATGAGCTTAACATAATCTAATACAGCGGATGGCACCCATATTGGATTATGCACATCCATAAAACATAATACATGACTGTCCTCTCACTAAGGTCAAGGGACTCCCCAAGTTTGAAGTAGATCAGTTGAATCGTACTCCAGCTATTGTCCGGACAAGATCAAACTGCTTAAAATCCAATGAAATCCAGTATGGGCGATGGTGGCCATATTGGATTAAGCATGTCCTTGAAAAACAATCCTAATCCTCCTCTCAACAATGTCAAGGCACTCCCCAGGTATGAAGTAGATCGGTTGAATCGTTCTCGAGTTATTGTCCGACAAGATCCAACTGCTTATAATCCAATATGGCTGACGGCGGCCATATTAGATTACGCACATTGCTGAAAAACAATCCCAACCGTCCTCTCACCAATGTCAAGGCACACCCAAAGTTTGAAGTTGATCGGTTAAATCGTTCACGAGTTATTGTCCGGACAAGAAAATCTAAGATCCAATTGCTTATAATCCAATATGGCTGACGGCGGCCATATTAGATTACGCACATTGCTGAAAAACAATCCCAACCGTCCTCTCACCAATGTCAAGGCATACCCCAAGTTTGAAGTTGATCGGTTAAATTGTTCACGAGTTATTGTCCGGACAACAAAATCTAAGATCCAACTGCTTATAATCCAAAATGTCTGACGGCGGCCATATTTGATTACGCACATTGCTGAAAAACAATCCCAACCGCCCTCTCACCAATGTCAAGGCACACCCCAAGTTTGAAGTTGATCGGTTAAATCGTTCACGAGTTATTGTCCGGACAAGAAAATCTAAGATCGAACTGCTTATAATCCAAAATGGCTGACGGTGGCCATATTGGATTACGCACATTGCTGAAAAACAATCCCAACCGTCCTCTGGCCAATGTCAAGACACACCCCAAGTTTGAAGTTGATCGGTTGAATCATTCATGAGTTATTGTCCGGACAAGAAAATCTTACGGAATTACGGAATCACGGAATTACGGAATCACGGAATTACGGACACCGGTGTTTCTAAGTCCCCCCCCTACTAAGTAGCGGGGGACAAAAATAATGCAATCCATCATTATGACCTCACCTGTGAAAAACATCTTCACATTTTTCATTACATGTATGACTAAAAGAAGCTGTGAAAGATGCTTCAATTTATAGCTGAACATGCAAGTGAGTACAGGAAGGTAGAATATTTGACCACGAAGAAAATATTTGGACACGGGCACTTATCTTTCAACCCCAGATTGGGATTCAAAATACTAAAATAATCAATAGCCTATATCAATCTGTGCTTATGTGAAAACAAACAAAAATTACTGACCACAACAATTCTGCATAAACAAATAAGGAGAAAAATCATCAGAAACTGACATTTTTGGCTGCACAGAGTATTGGAGATGTCAAACCATGCAAAGAGACATAAAGCAGAACCTGCTGGGAAAATATGGAATTTCCTCATGGAGTATATCTCGCATTTACCCCCAATGTCAAGATATCACATGCAGCCATCCCCAGCAACGACCAAGTGTTCACTGCTGGCCGACTGATGTAAAACAAATTCCTTGACAACAGATATTGAGTGTAAATTAACAGATTCTGCTTCAAAGCTGAAAACTTACTTTCGAAAAATGCATTCACTCCAACATCACAACAGATCGATTGGTCCGTATTGTCGACCCCACCACGACCGAACCGACTGCAGTCAGCCAGGCAGATGATGATTTCAGTCATTGTTCCTTTTGGCAGGGAGGACCACAATTCCCTACTTTCAGTACATTGCTAATGCTCCTAAATTAAGTCTGGACCATTGACAGTTTTTTCCACAAGTCACAGCTGTCAGCATCAATTTCCAATGTCAGAAGAGAAGGCTTAACTGTATTTTTATAAATACTTTAAAAAATACATAATAAAGAAAATTAGCGAACATTTATATTCATCACTACTGTAGTGTAACAAGACATAATGTTCAGTCATCACTGGGTAAATGTTAACAGTTAAGGTACATGTGTGTTATATATAAAGTGTAATTGTCGGTTCTCTCATTAAAACATAACCTATGGATACCCAAACTTTCTAAATGTTCTAGTTAATACACTAATACTGCTAAGAGAGAGTGTAAACTGGTTAAACACTATGTTAAATGTTGACTGTCATAATCTTAGACAAAGGGGTATAACATTTAGAAGAGCTGAGATGTGCAGAAGTTGTAATCTGCCGGTCAAAAAATCATCCCACCATCAGCCTCAGGAATTCATGGACATGGACATCTTTGTGGTTCCCTGATGAAAAGAAAAATGAAATACTGATAATAATTGTCGCAATTAATACAAGACCTGCACATCATGGAGACATGTTGGAGAAAACTTTGAATTACGTAAGTTTTGCCTAAAAAATTGAAGTTATATTTGTAGACATTGCGCACAATTGTGTGCTAATTTATTTGCATGCACATGATTTTCAGACTTGAAAATTGAGTTTTATCATTTTCCAGAGCTTTGTCGAATTTATTTGAGCACAAACGGCACGATGAAAGTTCTGTTTAGCAAGATTTGAAAATTGTGTGAGTGTCTATGATTTAACGTCGCTTTCAGCAATCTTTCAGTCATATCACAAAGTTTGGGTCTTATTACTTTTCACACCCGGGAACCCCATGGGTGCCACAGTTATGTTGCCTCTGACAACAAGCTGTCTGAGGAGTTGAGGCCCTTATATGGCACAATAAAATGCCGCCAGAAACTCCCGGTTGCAGACTATATACAGTTACTCATTTCAGGTTAGAATGACACTTGCATATTGTATTGGGGTATAGTAACTTTTGACACTACATATATTCAGATTAGGCAAGTGAGACCAGTTTTTGTCAGAAGTGATTACCTTAGATTGGAACCCAGCTAACGGGTTAATTTTGATGCAGGGAAATAAACCTGATGATTGTCGAGTCGTGCAAGAACTGACTCCTATGAATAATGCCTGCTCTTTTTACCATACTCCTGATTGATGTATGAAACAAATTATTCACCCCCCCCTTCAAAAAATATAATCATCCCATCTGTAAGTAGAGGTAGAGAAATATGGACAATTTCTTTGGTTTACGAGCAGTTTTGAGTAATCCCGCTGAGGAGTTGATGCACTCACGCACATAGGCCTACAGGCGCAAACCAGTATGCCGGACAGCCAATATAAACACCAGCTAGTTTATTGCAAGAGAGAAGCCGGTTAACTGTTTCAGTGATGCTGGCAAGGCATCATAATGTACGTTCCTATCTTCAAGTCTGTATTGTCGAAATACTTCAGACCAGTGGTGAATCTAGCACACAGGTCACCGGAGCTATATTTACCCCGCTTCAGACAAAATCGTCCAAAGAAAAAGCGAGATCACGGTCACATGGTCGCCCAATGTTTTTCCATCCACCACAGTCGATTGTAATTCGGGGCGAGTAACTAGGTTATCTCCCTTTACAGTAGCTCTTGTCGCAAAGCACTCACTCATCGAGCTTAATTTTGAAGTTTACAACATTTTTATTTGTAATAAAGGTGAGCTTCAACAGATGTAATTCTAAATCAGATAGCATTCAATTTATGAACAGATCCTGTTTCATCGCAATAAGAGATTCTGGACGCTAATGAATATGCAAACATGCGACTTTGCAAGCAAATTTTGTTTTGTGAACAACAACATAGGGCCTGAATCACAAGCTCTCCTTTCACCTCAAACTCTTCCCACTTTCCAGACACATTCAAAAAGGGTCTTCAGCACGATAAATTCGTTACACGGTTTGTCAGTGACAATATAAATTTTAATGACCCCAAACATTTCTGTATTGAGTCGCCGAGCCCAATATAAATTTTACTGAGCCCATATATTTCCGTATTGGGTCACTCGTCAGACAAACCGTGTAACTAACAGTACTGGTACAGAACCAAAGTAACAAAGGAATTACCAACCTTTTAGTGGTGATGATGGTGTTTGCCTTTCTTAGTCCCTTGTTCGAAAAACATGAAATCCTGAAAGTATACAAAGACAAATACATCTGAATACAAAATACCAACTGATGTGAAAGATGTAATCAAATTTGTCCACATATTAGGAGTCCCCATTTTGACCTGTCAAAGAGAGAGTTTGTATGCAGGTTCTGGCAAGAATGAGTGAGTGAATGAATACGATTTAACGTCACTTTCAACTATATTTCAGTTATATCACGACGTTGGGTCATATTGCTTTTCACACTCAGGAATCCCACAGGTAGGGTCCTATTCCTTATTAAACATGGGAACCCCATGGGTGGGATCCTATTCCTTTTCACACCCGGGAATCGTAACGGGTGCCCCAGTTTAGTCGCCTCTTACGACAAGCTGTCTGAGGAGCTGAGGCCTATTCTAACCATGACCTGGGGTAAGTGTGCACAACGACATTCCAGGTCAACCCCACAGGGCATTCTGTCAAGAAGACAATTTTTCCCTCTACTTACGAAACAGTTGTTGTAAGGCCAAAATAAATAAGTCTTTGTTTCTGGTCATCACATACATCGTTATGAAACACGACATGCATATCAATGCTTTTTGCCCATTTTTCCGCAAAGTTACCTCTGTTCATCCCGTTCTCCCACTATCAGAGTTTGTAGCCTCCTAAACTGTTGGTGTAAGATCAAAAACGAACGTGGCGAGCACGTGCATTGAGTTTTTATTAATTTTGATCAAGACAGGAAGAATTTATTGGCATATGAGAGAGATGGAGAATGCAGCCAGGAGAATGAACAAGGTAAGTGAGTGAATAGAATTTAACGTTGCTTTCAACAAGATTTCAGCTAAATCTACAAACCATTCAAGCTTAAGGTGTGTATACTTTGAGTTTCAACACAGACACACTGTTCCAATGTGCATGTTTCATCAAAATCGGAGAAATTAAATGCAAGATTCAAATTGACTGGACACTTATGAGTTATCATCTCCCCGATTTTGGTGAAACATGTTGAAACTCAACGTATACACACCTTAAGCTTGAATCAAGCATTGGAAAGTGCATACAAAGTTTGAAATATATGTATTAAGGCAGTGTGATGTCATTGGACCTAGATATGATTGCAACAGACCACCATAGAATACCATGCTTTATTTGCAGTTTACTCTGTGCAATAAAATCGTAAAAATTTGCAGTTTACTCTGTGCAATAAAATCGTAAAAAATTACAATAAATATTTTCCCACGCTGTTTGCAATGGTATTTCATTTGATGGAAACTTTACTTGAGGGTTTACGATCACTTTAATGAAACAGTGAACCCTCATTATTATAACGACATAGTTTACAGACACAAATGTACCTAATAACACTTATTCTCTGTTCATTATAACAACAAATTTAACTGGGACAAATGTGATCGTTATAAAGACGGTTACTTTGGGCTCGCCGGCTTTGAACTCTGAAATCTACCTCAATTTTGGTACGAGACAGATCGTCTCCGTTCAAAAAATTACAATTGAAGATACAGGCATACAGACGATTTAAGTGTGTGTCAACATGGTGCTCATGTTAGAATGACTCGACCCATCTCAAACTAAGAGCTATCGATCAGACTTTACAGAATACGCCCTGCCAACGATAATGTTTGGTATATACATGTATTGTCAAGAGGTTATTCATGGAAAAGTTCAACGAAGTTTGATGGTGAAACAATTAACTGATGTCCTCTGTCATTTCTGTTTATAGGGTATAATTTCATACAGGTCAAACAATTTAGGTATCGTTATGAAGTTACGTTTATGAAAACATGCGATGATACGGGACCTCACTTGAATGATTGAGTATGATTTAACGTCGCTTTCAACAGTCTTCCTAATACTTTTCAAACCAGGACCCCAAGTTCGAGATCCTATTCCTTTCTACACCTGGGAACCATGGTGTGCGTTATATGCAGCAACATGCAACAAATTTGATGAATTTTGAAAAAAACAAAACAGTTCTCTCGGCAGTAAAAAGAGAAACTTCTCTTCAGACAGTTAAAATATATTTTTAGAAGTTGATTATTTCATGAGGTTTCATAAAGTTTATCTTCTATGTCTGGCTACAATTTGCGTTGCGGATGGGTGCCTAAACTAAACTAAATAATAAATCAGGTCCTGTCATAATTCTATACGTTTTACATTTTCTGCAGCCAAAAATGAACTTTGTCTCTGTTTCTCGCTTCCCATTCATACACGGGCCACGGAACCGGGGGGCTAGACAGCCACTTTTTGAGACCGCAATGCTATAAGTCCTATCGTAGATAGCACCAGTCCAGCGTTTAACATGGCCGATATAGAGTGCTCCACAGCTTTTGATACAGGTATTAAAAAAAATACACTAATTGGATTTTTATCAGCTGTCTATACCAACATGCTTCAAGAGGTCAAACGATCACATTCTTGTCCAGTTTGTTAGGTCAAGTGTATACAGTCCACACCTTTAACAAAAGCCAGATCAAACTGGATCAGATGAATGAAGTTGTTGTTGCATACATGTAAACATGGCCAGATGCCAAATATTAAAGTTGATCTTGGCTGTGGGGGATATTTACAAAGAAGATTAAATCACAAAACTGGGTGTAAATATGTAATCACTCATCGGAAATAGTACATAAGATATGAAAAGTAATCCCTTGTCGGCAAACAATGACTTGCCATTGGCTTAATTGCCAAACAATATTAATGACTTAGACTTGAGCTAACAAATTCCAAGTACATGTATAGGTTAATCAAGTACAAATAAGGCTATACAGTCACAAGTGAGGTTACATAGATCATGAGCCCTGACATATTGACATATCCAGAGATCTAAGTGGCTATTAAATCAGGTGCTGTCAATTATCATATATAATAGGTATACATACTGGGCATGTCCCAATTTCATACCCATCAATGACAAGAATCTCGAGGCTACAGAGAGTATTGGGCTGTCCCAGACAAATAGACATGGGTGGATGTGGAGCACTTTCACATTTTCTTTTCTACGGGTGGATAAATTAAGGATAAATAGTAAGGAAATTACAAGAATATTTCATATGGGCCGGATAGGCAGATGGAGCAAATGTGATTACGTGTTGTTGCAGTTTCAGGACACAATAATGACACGGTAGGATGTCACATCAACACCTTACAGATTACTTTGCATCTTCATAATTTTTATGTCACAGTGAGGTGACAGCTAGGTTTATGAAGAATTTGTGCGCAAATCGATGACAAAACATTTGGCACCAATTCTCATTGAATAATTTGTACCAGACGTCAACCAAACATAGTTTGGTTGGTTCAGTACTCTAGACCAGTTCTGATTCAGGTTTTGGTGAACAGAATTTTCACAGTGAAACGTTAGTCGTGAGTCAGGAATAGAAATGAAAAGTCAAACTCGAGTTTAGCCTCTTAAAGGGAAACCTCATTGTGACAAGGACTGATTCTAGATCTACGGGTTGTCTGTACTGGCGATATTGGTCTTGGTGAAGTCCTCCGTGGACTGCAGTCAGCATTATTTCATATCAAATTTAATAATTCGAGTAATTCATATTATTTGTTTATGTAATTCAAAATAGGTACTTTTTTTTTAAATGAAGTTGAATTTTACATTACATGTATTCTGACAAAAAAAAAGATGGAATCCTCACCCCCACCATTTATTTAAATTTTTATAGGGTCAGCAAATACAAGCCATGTAACAAATAAAAAATGGCCTAAATATTCAGTACTAAGAAATAAGCAGTACTCACAATCAAGAAGACTGCCCCTAACATAACAGCCTTGATGTTCACATCCAGGTCCATGGGGAAAGAGATGCCAAAGTTGTCAGCATCCGTGAAGTACTCCTTCGTCAGTCCTGACCATTGCTTAGTGATCCTCCCAACTCTGCTTCCATCGCCTGACAATACCTGCAAACAAGGGCAGACAATTCTCACTATTCACCATTCCTATAGATAGAAGAGTTTGAATGCATTTCTGTGCACATCCATTCCACAAAAATGTTCATGGTTACCTTGACAACAGGGGTTACCATGGAGTTGTCCCTGCTTACCATGCAAATTGGTACCTATACTTACATCAAATTCTACGTCACCACAGATGCTCCACGTACAGCATGGTCCAGATATCTTGAGCACCGTGTCGTCAGCGGCATTTCTGATACTAAAACGTGGATAACACGGGCTACACTGCTGCCGGACATATCCGACGACGACACCAGGGGGAGCTTCTACTGCTACTTTCTACAACATTAAATCAAGAAATCTGAGGTTATTCACTGTATTTCACATCAACTTAATATACACATTTGATTCGGTTGAGGAGTCTATTTTATTGACAATGAAAATGACAATATGACACCACTGAAGTAGATTTGAAAATTTTAGCCATGAATAGCTGGTTTTACTTGAAAGTTGAATCCAATGTAATATGTATTCACTTAACAACTATGAAAATGTTAATTGTTAAGAATTTGAAGGAGTTCTGACTATCTATGCCACAGGAAATTCCAAGTCAACGAAAAAAACAAAAACATGAGGCCTACCCTAAAATCATTTAAGATTAGGTATAGGGTTACCGGTACTTGAAACACCCAACATTTTTTTTGGACGGCCTATGTTCGGAGTGCAATACCTATAGTAGATCCTCTAATAATTCAATCGCAGAAAGTGAATTCCCGCCATAAAATCAGGGAGTGATCAAATTTATTAGAACAGGAAGTTGATAAAATGGTTAAAACCTAAGCAGATAGGCCAATATTTATTAGAAAAGCTGATTGAATTTTGTTCACAAAATGGATGTGATTGAATTTTGTCCAAAAAATTGGGGATGACTGAATTTTGTTCACAAAATGATTGAATTTCAGTGGGGTGATTTAATTATTAGGAAGTTTACTGTATGTAGTGAAATATTGTAATTTTCCACGCTCCAGCTATTATTTAAGCAGAATAGATAACGTGATCCAACTGAATGGTTGAGCTCAAATATTAATGTGGGGAGATGCAATCAGGCAACATGTAGCTAAATACAATCATAGACCACGGAACAGATGCTTCATTGGACAATTAATGTAACTCATTCCCTCCATTTACACTCTTCATATAAGTACTGGGGTGTGAACTTAACATTGCGTTCTGACATTGTCTGGGGGCGCAGGAGCATAACCAGACTGCATACATCAAGGACTGGTATGAATACGGGTAAATTTGACTCGATTGATACAGTGATGGTTTCTGGAAGTAATTATTGAAGTACACGTAATGGGAATATTGATTTGTGCATGGTGCTATGAGCGCTGTAATTATATTTAATCATATATACATGTATGAGTCATGAAACCATGGTTACCGAGAATAAAAGCCAGGGGTGTCGCTGGGGGGGGGGGGGGTCATTGGGTGTGGACAACCCCCCTCTCCATGCTCAACTGTAGGTTATTTCCCTGTCCTCCTTCCACAATACTGGGCTCTCTAATATTATGCACAGGAAATGACGCCCATGAAAGCTGACTGTAAAGATTTATATAAGCTTAGTATGCTGAGAATTGACCTACTACTGGAGCGAGAATTAGCATTTACATGTATGTGTAAAATGACGGGTGTACTATACCATGGCACCATTTGGTGATAAATATTATTGATAAATTTAACAGATGCTTGATATGGTCGTACAATACAGCACGATCATTAATTCTGCATCTACATGTATATTCCAGGGTTAGATGCAGGATTTCGCCAAAGTCCTTGTTTGAAAATAGCTTTGTCGTTATTTGAAAAAAACTAATTTTGCAAAATGGCTAATATCACTCAAATGGTGTTGAACATGCCAAAATATTGTCAGTTTGTGTTCTTTGAGTGTTTTACACAAACTACTGTGCCTTTCGCCCCTGATATTCACTCTAATCTATGAGTTTTCTAAAATAAAGTCATTTGATTTTGTGGAAAAATGGTCATTTGATTTTATAGTTGACACTGTGACACCCTGTATCTAACTCTGTATTCTTATAGTGAGAGATGATTTCTGCAAATCATTCTACATTGATCATTTCTTTAACATTTTTATTTAACAAAATTAGACATTTTTAAAAACACTACTGCATATAAATGTATTACTTTGTCAAACAAAAAATTTTCTTTATCAGATACATGTAACCATGATAACAGAATCGAAGTGTGCTAAATTCTTTAATAATTGAATCACCCTATTGAAATTTGATCACTCTCAATTTACTGATCAAACCTGATTTTAAATTTATTGCCCCTATCTTACAGACGAGAAGTGAATGATATTTTATTTGTGGTCAAATGTTGTTTTGGTGAATATGATCTTAATGTAAACAATTTTATCTCATTTATAACTGATGATGATTTTCTAATGAGAATGCCACGTTTTAAGACAAACTTTTAGACACTCCTATTTTAATCGAATTTACTATATTTGGAAGTGTATATCCTTTAACCAGTTTTCATATTCATCTGCCAATTGTTTTAAGACCTTCATACACCGTCTTTACCATGATTTCTTTATAAGTAATTTCGTATCTGACAATCCTTGTTCTTGGGTCATCAAGTGCAATTGTTCGCGGTGTCGGTTACGATGAAGAAGCTGACACGCAATTTCATATTTATATATCTTTACTTATTATATAATTCTACTGTGTTGTTATTGTACTTGTTATAGAGAGGTTGCGTCCTATAGGTGTTGCATCTGTGCAACCTACCCAGGCAACATACCAAAATCAATAAATGAATAAATCATTCAAATAAATTAAAAATAAAATATATTGGCTTATCTGCATGATTTTAAACCATTTTGTCAACTTCCTGTTATAATAAATTTGATCACCCCCCCCGCCCCCTGATTTTATGGTTGGAAATTTCACTTCCTGTGATCAAATTATCAGAGGATTTACCGTAAAGCAGCCCACCCCTTCTTTACCCTCGATCATGTCGATCCATAAACTTATTTATGCTTCGAATGATGTGTCGCATCAATTGGCTAAACATACATGTACCAGTACATTTAGCTGATCAATACTAACTCCACAGGTCTTCCAATGACTACATAAAATCACTGTAAACTGAATATGCTGAATGGTAACTGTCAAAGCTGTTCCATAGGCAGACATATCATTCTCATGGGACCAGATTGAATACCTCCTCCTGTCAGGTATACCCTCTGATTGCAATGGGGCTAAAATGTGGCAAACTGAACCTGTGTATGCATGGACCAGGGCCAGGCTAGTTACCATGGTTACTATTAAGGCAATGGAATGTGTTCAGGATATGCCACAGCTAAATTGCAACACGTTAATTTTACCATTTGCTTTGATGCATTTTCTATCTCTCTCGTATATATCTACATGCTTCCTGTGTCAATCAAAATCAATGCAAACCGAGTGTGCCTGCTCATCAAGTTTTCTGGCTCAATGCAGTCAGAAGGTGTACGTTACACCAACAATTTAGAAGGTAACAGACAGTAGCAATGGGAGACTTTGCTGCAGATTTATTTCACTCCAAAGTTTTAATGTGACTCCTTAATCCTCAAAGCCATGCATGCTACACCCACGGATGATAAACAGCTCTCTTTTCAATGGGGCTTATTACCAATGTATCAGTTCCACTCGCATCAAATGGACTAAAATCTCATTCTAAATTTCAGAACCCTTTGCATTAACCCTGGTCAAATCTCCAAATGAGAATATTAGTTGCAAAGCTCGCAGGTCCCCCACTGGGCAGCCTCTCTGAAAGGACCTGTTACCATCACTACCGGTACTGATATTCTCTCGACAAACCTCGGATATGATGCATCATATGTGTTTTAAGAGTTCAAGTGTCGAGTTGTCCAAATATCGTTCAGGGGGATATATATTACATCTAGGTCAAGTTGTCCTTTAGATACTGAGCTCACAACCAAATATGACTGTTATTTACATTTCGACCTCAGTGACCTTAAAACTAGGTTAATGTCAGTACAGAGTGAACATGAACTAGAAACCCAAATAAGACAGCATTGTGCCAAATATCCAGTCTCCAGTTCCCTCTGTTCTTGAGATATTACATTCACAATGCTATTCACATTTTGATGTGTGACCTTTGAAAATAGGTCAAGGTCAGTCTGCAGTTAAGTTGACATATAGACTCAAGAATAAATCTCATTTAGATATTGCATTCACAATGCTTTTCACATTTTGACCTCGATGACATCAGAAAATAGGTCATTGTCAGTGTGGAATGAACTTGATCCAGAGGCTCTTACGAGTCAAAATTGTGACAAAGATTAAGCTTCTAGGTCCAGAAGTCTCACAAGCAAATAAGACACCATTCACATTCTGACCACTGCGACCTTTGGAAATTCGTCAAGGTTAGTATGGAGTGAACTTGACCTACATTTAATGATGTTCATAAGGAAGCATCCAGTTTCTAGCTCTCTTTGTTAATTGAATATTGTGTTCACAAGGCTATTCACATTTTGACCTGTGACCTTTGAAAACAGGTCAAGGTCAGTGCTGAGTAAACTAGACCTGGAGGCCTTCATAAGACCACATTGTGCCAAATATCAAGGCTCTAGCTCTATTCGCCCGATATATTGTATTCACAAGGGACGGTCACTACTATTCACATTTTGACCTCTGTGACCTTTACAAATGGGTCAGTCCTGGGTGAACTTGACAGAGGTCCCCATATGATAGCCGTGTACATGTACCATTGATCACGGCTATAGCCCTCTATTTTATTGAGATATTATCTTTCATCAAAATTGCCAATGCATTGGAGAATGATATCGTAGAGATCGAGTGATATCTCTCGCATCACTCATGCAAACCAGAATCCATGACAGTGAACAGCTTTCATAGATTTTACAAACAGGAGAGACTGTTACACCACACAAGCATGACAAGTACATGTATAGGGTTATCTATCTGCTTTACTGGATATTACTCAGAGTGACTCATTCAGCCTTTACAACATAATGTACATGTTAAGAAATTTAAACTTAGTTTTGATTTTATTTGAGAAATAAAAGAATTAAAAAAATCTCCTTCTGATTTTGGATTGCAATTTTAGAAATTAGCAATTTCAGTCCCATGCAGTTCCAGTGAAACAACAGTGATTCTAATTTCCCCCGGACTGGGGATAAAAATCAGACAACTGTGACGATCCGGTGAAAATTGCTGGCAATTGACATATTAACTGCATTGCAATTTATATCTGTACGGTACTCGACACGATATACCTTGTATCCTGCATTGCTACAATCATGATCAGATGGTCCATGAATATTGACATTATTTCAGCTCCACTAACGAAAGTTGTATTTACAACATAACAGAGCACACAGCTATGGTGACTACACATCACATACAGTACTATTATAGAACGTTTATTGCCATGGTATCACAGCCTTTACAACATTATAGGTGACGAGAGTGCGGCTAAGAAAGATATGCAGTGTATCGAGAATCATGATAGATACGTATACAATAGAGTATTAGCATGAGTGAAGAAATAAAGAAAAAGAGTCCCCCCTCCCCCTTCCACTTCTTACACAGTAATGCAAATGGTCCATTATTTTAAGCTGAATGAGCCATTATTTATTTCTAAGAACTACAGTACATATCAAAATGCATTTCGTTTACTCCAGGATGATTCAGGAATTTACTCCTATAGTAGTTGTTCTTTAAACTTTTATAACAGGATTCACATGAACCGTACTAAGCCATGAGAACCCCTAACCTTCGGAGTGTTCAAATAGGTCATGTTTTAAGGATCAAACAATTGGCGGCAACAAGTACTTAACTGGTGATAATGATTTCCAATCCGCTACTGTTCCGCAAATTCACCATGCATGTATGATCGTAATTGAGGCATATGATAGTCATTCTTAAGATACGGTGGTAACGAAAAAACAGACAGGCGGATATTCATACATGATGACAATTCCCCAAAGCCAGTTTTAGCAGTAGCCCATGCCCAGATGTCTGTCTGGTGTAAGTTCTGTCAACTTCAACTTACCATTCTTGAGAAATGGAAGTAACAAGCAAAATCCATGACTTGCACAAAATTTCAGTTAATCCTTTAAAAAAGAGCTGTGCTGATACTACTGGTAGATGCAGTCACATACATGTAGCAGTTACATTCAACATGTTCAAGCTATTTTTGGGAGTAGACATGAGTAGTTGAAATCATTCTATCTGATTACCCGAGACAGGTAATTTTTCAACCTCTGGATTACTACCTCTTGATTATGCTGTGGTGCACTGCAATCAGTGATCGGTTATCTAGGCTCACTACTTTGCTAATATTCCCTTATTATTTGTGTCACGTAATTGTGCAAAAGGTCAGGGGATAAATTTGACCCAACGGCAAACTGTCATTTTGGGTTCTGGATACTGAACCTAGCATCAATATCAAGGGGCATAAGAGATGCCTGTTTTCGGGATAGACATAGTTCACTGATTTTTCCTTTCTATTATTGATTTATTATTGATTGTTTTGTTGCATTTTATTTTTAACAAAACCATTTAATCTCTTCCCACCATTTCAATCAATATATGGCAAAAAATTATAACCTTCGCATTTCAGCCTTAATGTTAAAGAGTGCTTTAGTTTCAGTATTTAGGGTTATAGTGCCAGAAGCTTTGAGTGTTTCACATGTATGTGCATATGTAGGTATACAGTTTACATGTACATCTCGTACTATTCCGTTTACACCTGCAAACCCCACGAACGGGTGCCAAGTCAGTCGCCCCCCCCCCCTTACGACAAGGACCCGAGGCCCTTAAATTCTTACCATCAATCCTGTGGATTTGCTGATGTGCTATGCTACATGTACATCTAGATAGTCACAGTGCCCAGGGGTTAAATATGATTTCTACTCCATGTGGGCAACTGTTTGCGTTCAGACTGAAATTGCTTGAAAATTTGGAGCAGACCACTACTGGAATCCTTAATATGGCAGTAAATGTCAAATTTATTTTGGGCAAGTAGGGTTACCTCAAACACAGACTTTTTTGTGCTTGACCGTATGGGACAATTGGGGACAAATAAAGTGTACTATGAAAACTAAAGCAGGGTGTATAGTTAGAACAGCAGGGTTGGACTCATCCTATTCGATGGAGGAATATAAATTATGATATTATGATTCCAGCTCTTCATGCATATAAATTGCATGTGTGAAAGCTTAAGTCAAAATTTGGCGATGACCATAACCATAAAGTTACCTGCAGACAACAAGGGCACCAACACGTTGAACACCTGAGAGAGCGATCAAGTCTGATCACCTGTCGCGTGGTGTTGTCCATAATCCTCATATGGAATGGTCTCTTAGCACCGCAGCAGTTTCTTACGCAAAAATTTGTCTCTACAATTTAACCACAACCACAATATTGACAGAGGCAGTTCAACAATATTTAATATATATACATTGAGGTTGACTGTTCACAGGTACAGATATGAGAATAGCGATTAAAAGATTTCTATGATGTTACTAGCATGTTGGTGCCAGAAAAAAATGCCACACAAATTATGTGTACTTCAAGATGTGCATTGTTAGGAACAGCATTTCAGGCATATCAAAGAAATAAGCAGACAAAGTGAATAATAAAGAGAGGTGATAATTTGACAAAGAGGACGAGGATCCAGGATGAGAAATATAGATAGTAAGCAAGCATGAATAAAGCAGCAAGCAGCATAACCCTGTCTACATGTATATGTACTTGTACATCGGGGTAAAAAAGTTGCCCGTCTCAGACAACAGATTTTTGCAAGAGGCAGAATGTCTCTTGTGCCAGTAAATCGGAGAATGAATCTGTTCATGCAAATCATGCATAGCACACGTTTGTTCATGGAAGTATTTTACTGAAAATTGTCACGCTGACAGTGACTGGCCTACTGAGGTTTCTGGAACCCTATATTCCTACTCAAAAGATGCCACAACTAAGAAGGATCAGTTTCAACAAAAGAGTTCTCTGTGCCTGTACCAGTTGGTTCATCGGGGCGCTTTTTGTCTAAATTTGTAGGAATCGAGGCAGATTCTCACAATTACGTCCACCAGAATCCAAATTTTTTACTCTTATACCGAATCCAATAAGTCAGTTCGCAATTCAGTTGGAAAAGCAAACCTGAATTGTCATGTTTATGCCTGCTTAACCATGTTAACCTGAATAATAACCAACATCCGACGCAAACTGAATGAAAAATTCCATTCTCAACCAATCAAATCATCCAAAGACCACCCACCCCACCCCACAGCACTCCCCACACAACCCACCCCCACAGCACTCCCCACCCCACCCGGTTGACCTACATGCAAACAGCAGCAGCACCACCCCCCGCAGCGGAGGGGCCGATCCAGCGAGATGACCGTACGCCCCGTGTTATCCATGATGTTCATATTAAAGGGCCGGCCAGCCCCACAACAGTTTCGGGTGCAGCAGTTTGTATCTGGAAGAGTTCAAAACCACAAAGCATGCCAGCTGGGATACTATCATCTACAACTACTGTCAATTTACCTAAAACCATGACAACAGGGGCTGATACAGTACATGTACAATGGCTTTCCATCCAACTCTTAAATTTACTATTGTACGGTTCCACTTTCCACCACCAGTCTGCCCCAGGCATTTCATTATGCAAGATTGGCAATTTGTATGAGCAAGCCATGGTATGGGTTGAAGCTGTCCATAATCAATGCAGTTGTCTATTAAGCAATTAAATGTCTGTATTAGTGTAGCTCTCCATAAGTAGGTAGATTTCCATATTAATGTAGCTGTCCATCAGCAGATAGATGTCCATAAGTGCAGCTGTCCATAAGTAGGTAGATATATGTGTCAGTGTAGATGTCCATAAGCAGGCAGTGTGTAGCTGTCCATAAGCAGGTAGATGTCCACGAGTGTAGCTGTCCATAAGTAGGTAAGATTTCCATATTAGTGAAGTTGTTTATAAGCAGGTAGATGTCCATATTAGTGTTGCTGTCCATAAGCAGATAGATGTCCATAAGTGTAGTGGTCCATAAGTAGATATATTTCCATATCAGTGTAGTTGTTCATCAGATAGCTGTCCATCATCAGATAGCTGTCTATTACCAAGGTAGCTGTCCATCATCAGATAGCTGTCCATTACCAAGGTAGCTGTCCATCATCAGATAGCTGTCCATTACCAAGGTAGTTGTCCATCATCAGATAGCTGTCCATTACCAAGTTAGCAGTCCATCATCAGATAGCTGTCCATCATCAGATAGCTGTCCATCATCAGATAGCTGTCCATTACCAAGTTAGCAGTCCATCATCAGATAGCTGTCCATTACCAAGGTAGCTGTCCATCATCAGATAGCTGTCCATTACCAAGGTAGCTGTCCATCATCAGATAGCTGTCCATTACCAAGGTAGCTGTCCATCATCAGATAGCTGTCCATTACCAAGGTAGCTGTCCATCATCAGATAGCTGTCCATTACCAAGGTAGCAGTCCATCATCAGATAGCTATCCATTACCAAGGTAGCTGTCCATCATCAGATAGCTGTCCATTACCAAGGTAGCAGTCCATCATCAGATAGCTGTCCATTACCATCGTAGCTGTCCATTACCATCGTAGCTGTCCATTACCATCCAATAGCTAGTATTACCATGGTAACTACATTGTAACAGTAATCATGTTAACTATCCATTACCATGTTATCGGTCTATACCATGATACCATGGTAGCTGTCGAATACATTGGTAGATGTCTGTTAGTACCATATTAGCTGTGCATTAACATGTTTGCTGTTCATCACCACCAGATATCTGTGTATACCATGGTAGCTACATGTATCAATATCATTACCATGTTAGCTGTCCTTTATCATGTGCAGCTGTCCGTTACAATGGTAGCTGTCCACTACCCTGTTATCTGTCTATTTCCATGGTACCATGGTGGATGTCCAATTGATATTATCTGTCTGTTATCATGTTATCTGTCCATTACCATGTTACATGTCATTTACCATGTGTAGCTGTCCATTACAATGGTAGCTGTCCATTATCATGTTATCTGTCTATTACCAAGGTAGCTGCCCAATTGATACTAGCTGTCCATTACCATGTTAGCTGTCCATTACCATGTTATATGTCCTTCACCATGTGTATCTATCCATTCCAATGGTAGCTGTCCATTACCGTGTTATCTGTCTATTGCCATGTTAGCTGTCCATTACCACATTATCTGTCCATTACCATGTTATATGTCCTTTACCATGTGTAGCTGTCCATTACAATGGTAGCTGTTCATTATCATGTTATCTGTCTATTACCAAGGTAGCTGCCCAATTGATACTAGCTGTCCATTACCATGTTAGCTGTCCATTACCATGTTAGCTGTCCATTACCATGTTAGCTGTCCATTACCATGTTAGCTGTGCATTACCATGTTAGCTGTCTATTACCAAGGTAGCTGTCCAATTAATATTAGCTGTCCATTACCATGTTAGCTGTCCATTACCATGTTAGCTGTCCTTTACCATGTTATATGTCCTTTACCATGTGTATCTGCCCATTACAGTGGTAGCTGTCCATTACCATGTTAGCTGTCCATTATTGATATAGCTTTCCATTCCAGTACCAAGGACGGGTAGCTATCCAGATGCACAGTAGCTGTCTATAACCATGTTAGATGTACTGTTTAAGCCAGTAAGCCTCACTTGTACCTGATCATGTATCAGCCCCTGAGACAAAATAATTAATACTTAAAAAAAGTCCAAGATTCCCAAAGTTACAGTTACATGTACCATGCCTAAATCATATGAATTAAATAGGAATAGAACAATAAAGTAATAATGATCAATAAATACATGTATTGTAACATAAAAGGCACATGTGATATGTACACAACTTACAGAAGTTACAAAATTATAACCAAAATCTTCACTGTTCCCCAAATAATGATATTTTGAGCATAGTGAAATCACAGAGTGTAATGACCTCTGTTAATACAATGTACATTCAATAGTACAGCCCCTTGCTATGTTTACCAAACCTTCAAGTGAATGTGGTACATTCATATAAACGTGAGATAGCTATCAGCTCCTGTCATTGCATCCCAGGTTTTTCCATCAATTATGTATATTTTTTCTGAAACGCCAAGACATTATGGTTGATTAAAGAAGGTATCACTTAAGGCCACACTCATTTTTGAAGAGCTGCACTCGTTTTGTTTACTGTACAAATAACCTTATAAAGTTATGAGGTACATGTACTTACCATTGGAATTTTGATATTTATGGCCAATCCATCTTCTGAGAGTAACCTTTTCATGTTTGTATTATAAGATAATGTTTTCTTCAACTTTTTTTGACATTTTGTTCCGCAAACCTTTTGTGGTCAAACAGGCACCATGACTTATTACTTCTCAGAGTTATTGCTGTATGTAGTTCACAGATTAAGTACATTATAATTTTTATAACTTCTGTAAGTTGGTGCCCTGAGCGATATAAATATTATAGAAATCAAACAGAGGAATGAAGCACGATACACAAATAATACCAGTGCACGAATGGATTTTACAACTGTATAGTGTTTAGGCCCCTATATATATATTTTTTTTTTGATCCATTCATTTGAATTTGGTTGGAATAATGCAAGAGGCATAAAAGGCCTACAGGTGTTAAATGAGACGAGACCGGTCATTACACTCTCTGACTTCTCAACTGGTCAACATATCATTATTCTTTTAACACAGATGATTTTGTTAAAATCACCCATAAAGGTTATTACTTAAATAACTTCTGGAAGTCAGTCCCCTGGCTGTTCAGGTGAGGACATGGCTGATATATATATGTAACAGACCCACTATGAATCAATGCGGAGAGCAATGTTTCCAAGGAAGGATTAAGTAAAGTATATTATATTGAATAGGACGTTCACAGAAATGACAAGGCAGGTATAGAATATTGTAATAGAATAATTATTAAGAAACAAATTTATACAGTTCCACAGTCTTCCAAGATCGTCAGGGAATATCTCCAGGGATTTTTCAAGCCCTTTTTTCGAAAACAAAATTTCACCAAAACAGTTCAGATTTCTCTAGCTCTTTGCCCCATGGAGGCTTACTACCATTGCCCCATGGTGACGCCATTTGACGCCCCTTCCCAGTCCATGATGACGCCATTTGACGCCTTATGTAATAAGTTAATTAATTAACCTCATTCAATAATATTTTATTTCAGAAAATATTAAACATGCTAAATTATTGGCCACTGTAAAAGTAATAAAAAAAAAAAAAAAATCTTTGACCCTAGCCCTCCGATAGATTTGTACCTGACAATTTATGGGTGATCATCAAAAAGGTCTATGGGACAGCCTAGAAAAGCTTGTATGGTTTAGAAAGGGGCGTCAAATGGCGTCATCATGGGGCGAAGAGCTAGACATGGTGTTGAGTTTCTGCTAATTTACTTGCATGCATGTGCTTTGGGAATATTTCCAGTCTTTATAATTGAATTTAATCATTTTTTAGATGAAACCGACAGAAAAAAAAAGAGCGCTGAAAATTCAGTTTTACAATATTTCCAACTTGAGTTTATGAAGATTTTGAGATAGCGAAACGCCCTGATCTCATCTGTTGTGGTGGAATTTCTTCCTCATAGCGAAGAAGTAATCATACTATATTCGTGATGATACAGCTTTCTATACATGTGCATAATGGAAGTGCCCTATTTTGTAGCAGATTTTTGCAAAAAAAAGAATGAGGGAAATTGCCTGTGTATAGCCACTGACAACAACAACGCTAGCTTAGAGGAGCCCCCACCAAACCACTGACATCAATGCTCTCCTAAGTGATGCACTTACCTTCAGCTGCGTAATAAACTCTTTGTCCCACGGAGTTAACAATCTCGTATTTGTTGTTTGTTTCAAATCCAGTGAAAGCTTAAAACAAACCAAGGTCAATATTTAAACCACAATCTAATATAATATTGACATATATAAAAAGCTAGTTACATGTACTTGGTAGCAAATGAATTAAATTATTTTGTAGAAAGTCCAGCTAGACATTGTGGCAGCAGTTGTTCCTTTGATGTGCATGTAGCTGTGACTGTCTTGTCGACTATCTTCTGAGCGCCTGCTTACACAACACCAATTTGATAATAAGCTAAATATTTTGTCATTCTGATCTGGCAGTGTTGTTACAGTGGAGTTCGGGGTGTGTATGACCGTTTTTGGTCTAGTAGTATTATTTAGATCTGCATATATATGTAGAAAGAGTATTGAGGCTGGTGACTTAGAATAGCATTGGTGGCAAAGTTGAAATCAGTCATTTTTGATGGGAGTGATTGCTCCCGCCCCCCCCCCCCCCCAGTTCATCGAGTGGAGCGAATATTGTTTAGAAATTACTGGATGAAATCCTATCATCAATCGTGCTGCAAAAACTGTAATCTAATGCCAAATTCTTTTCATAGCTAGTAGACATGATGATGCACTTAAACTTAAGTCAAATATTTTCCTTTTGCATTACCACAAATATTTACAGATATATATATATATTGTAAAACTCTTTGAGACTTCACACTTGTGATATTCTTGAATACACATATTGGTGAACATAATCAAATTTTTTTTTTTTTTTTTTCATGCGAAAATCAACGAGTAGAAATCGCTCCCTTCACAGAATTGAGAGAACCGATTTATCAGTCTTCTTCAATTTTCAAAAATCATCCCGGATGATTCCCATGATATCATAACATAATACAATCCTCACAAATGGCAATAAAACCTGGACTAGCCTTAGTCAATGCTTACCCTCTAACATCTCAACCTTCTGTTTGACAAGGAGCTGGTCGATCTGACTAAGGTACTCTAGTCCTGGGGGACAATTAGGTGGTGGGGACTGGGGCATCTGCATCCAGCCTGCTGCCTGGGGTCCCATCGGGGCACCTGGTACACCTGGAGGCTGAGGGGGCACTGGCACAAAAACGAACAATGTTCAAATTTCAATGACAGGAATCGAGCCATGTAAAGCTTCCTAAAATTAAAGATGTAATCAGCCTCAAATCTAGGATGAAATCGGCCTCTTCCAAACTCCACGAAAATGACATATCATGTTACGACTGGTACAAAATTAAACACATCTGACCATAAACAACTAAAGTTGTTTCCACCATTCACGAGAAAATAGAAGGGATTTGTCTTTAAAAATAAACGGCATGGCATGCATGCCGTTTATTTATCTGCCTACATACATGCCTACTCTACCGAAGATTAGGCACGAGCCACGACGTTATCCCATGGCTGAAGCTGTTCAGCATTCAGGTTCGTGCGCATCGCTATGTCATTTTCCTCTCCACGTACAGCACATATTCAATGGCGAAACAGAAAACCTGTCAAAGCGGGCAGAGTTTCAAATTTCTCTGGCAACATATTCTTGCATTCGTTGTATATGGCAATCCCACTATCATCAAATATAATACCTATGATGCTTTAGCAAACTTCGCTGCTAAAAAACAGACGAGAGAGAATTTACAAAATCCATTGATTTTGAGGCTGATTACATCTTTAACTGTTTGTTCATCCGCATTTTCATGCTTTTGGGGGATTTTTTTTTTTTTTTTTTCGAAAAACCTGGCAAATAACTCTTCGAAAAGATCCAGGTCAGTATGGTCACTCATTTTTGGCATGTCTGGTGGCGAATAAGGGCTATTCCAGAAAAAAGTAAAATGGATTATACTTACATCATGTACAATATCAAAATTTTATCACCTTACAATTAACATGATATTATGGTATTATGGTACATGCTTATATCTGGCCATGTTCTTCTTCATGGCACCAGCTACAAAGTGTCATATTTTGTCATTATATGACTTTTCTTCAATTTGAATGAAGAATGGAAATGTTACCTTTTCTCTGTGTTCGAATAACAGAGATGAAAAGTGAACTTCCTGTGATTGAATTATTAGGGGAATTACCGTAGCGGGGAATTTCCCTTTATCTTAGTTTGGGGGAGGGGAAGGGATTTGGTTTTAATGTCACACTCAAGGTAATTTCACTCATATGGTGACAGCCAGTTTCAATGGTGGCGGAAGCCAGAGTATCCAGAGAGAACCACTGCCCATTGGCAAGTAACTGGCAAACTTTCACATGCATGCGCCAGCAGGGCTTGAACCCGTGTCATTTCAGCGTTGTGAGGCTAGCGATCACCAATGAAGCGCCTTAGACTACTCGGCCACCAAAGGTCCCTAGCTCAGTTTGGGCACTGGTAAGACGTCAATGGTTGAAACCCCGCCCCGGAGACTCAGCCACTACAGGAGTACCAGTAGCAAGTAGCATGATCAACTGCATGGTTTTCATGTTTAAAAGCTTGAACCAGCTAAGAGTTCTTACGTAATCATACAAGTAGTACATTCATCTATCTAATTTCAATTTCTCGTGTTTGTAAAATCTGCGAGAGCTGTTCTTCACTCTCCTGGATTTGGTTTTGTGTGAGTGATGCGGGAGTGATCACTCTCTCCAATATTACCATCTCAACCTACATTCGCGCACTTCCAGTTTTCAGGAGAGTGTTCACCAGCTCTCCTGGAGGAAAATTTAGGAGAGTGATGGAGAGCAAGCGTGATCACGCTCCTTAAAATCTGAGAGACTGAACATGTACACGCCAGTTGAGAGTAAACTGCTACTTGAGATCGTAATCATACTCACACGCTCCTGGTTGCATTACTATTGGTTGTCCCTGTGGATATGACATTCTGTATCCCGTCACCCGTCTCGGCAACACTCACATACAATCTGGTTTGTTTCTGTAAATACAGTGGCCAGTGATTATTAAAACGTAGAATTTCAAAAAAATGTTACGTATCATCAACTTGAACATTTGGGAATGAGTACCGGTACATTTATCCACAAATTTGACCTGTACATTATGGTTATATAAATGATCAACATTCAGGGATCCTTCCAGCGTGAAAACATTGGCTAATGAATCTAATTTACTTTGCATTGGTTGTTGTTGTTGGACAGATTCCTATGCCCGAATCACTTTATCAGACCGAAATTGAAAGAAATGAATAGGACATCAGTCGCTCTAGCCCCAGCTGGGACCTAATGATACTGTCATTAGGTCCCACGTACATATATATATATACATAAAACTTTATTTATCGAGGGTAACAAAAAACTGTTCTTCCCAGAGGCCCTCCAGAGATACATGTAATAATGAACAAATCACATGAAATATAATATAAAAAACATAACAGAGTAGAATATATACAGGTGTATGAATAGATTTAACAATGAGTAAATGATATGGCGGGACATTCCAGTAATCACACTAAGCATCTGTATTTTGGCTCCTGATTGTGTTCATAAGTCTCGACTTGAAAGCATTGAGGGATGGCGCATCCTTGAGATGTTTGTCAAGAGAATTCCACAACTTGGCTCCTGAATAACTTAAGCTCTGTTTTAGATAATTTGTTCTTGGTCGAGGAAGGTACAGTTTGTTGTTTTCGGCTGATCTGAGGTTTTGGTTTGTTACATCAGGCCATCCTTAAAAATATGCCTGTTTCAGGTAACGGACCATTGCAAAAGATGGGTAGGTAGGTAGGTAGGTAATTTTTTTTCTTTTTTTTCTGAAAGGCACATTTGAAAGTGGAGTTCAATCACCTACGACACTACAAATCTCAATATGGGTATACATGTATGTTGGAAAGTTTTGTCCATTAACATGACAAAGGAAAAACAATACCACAAAGGCCAGGAGTCTGGATAAATAAAAAGACATCCGTCGTATTTCTCCGTCCAGTTGGAGAAGATCACCAACTGTCAAGCCAGAGTCGCAACTAAACGATGTCAAGGAGTCCGCATTCAATCTAGAAACCGTTATGGTTTCTATTTCTGCCTCGACATCCTGCACGATTGACTGTAAGACCTCGAGAAGTGTCGATGTCGTCGACACGAGGGTTATATGATTGTTTTTTAAAACATTTCCACTTTGTATCACGGAAACAGAAAATGGCGACCGCGCCATTTTAGTTCCCGGAACGGCAAGGGAGACAACTACAGCTTTTTGTCACGGGCAATAACTAAAGCCCCGAGATTTGCCATGTGCTTCCGGTATCGCTGAATTCAGTTCTGTTAACGACCGGCGAACATTTTATTGTGAAAAAAAAATGCATTTTAGAGCAGCGAGAACAATCATTTGTAGAAGATAGACGAATTGAATTAGCTTGCAAATACAGATCAGGTTTGGATTTTATTTCTCTTCTCGTGAAAAAAAATAAAATAATAAAACCGCCGACCCTCGATTTTCAGTTTTTGATGGGTCGGTCGGGTTACCGGAAACCCAGATAATTTTAAGGACGGCCTCATTTGTAACATCCTAGCCACCATCGTCGTGTAGAAGCCCGAATCGTATAAACAATGATTTAGTTGCTCCTTACCATGCATTTTCCGATAAAACCTATCATGAACTAGTCCGAATCGTCGGAACGGCCAACATCTGTTGTCTTTTTGAGTGGGTTTCGCTGACTTTTGTACCGGTCCCCGCTTGAATATATGATCAGCTCCGCCATGTTTGTTTTCACGCTGGAGTGTCGACTGCGCAAATGGTGGCCTCAGTAAAAACCGAAAGTGCACAAGCCAAAACCACAAACGTGGTCGTAAGCTAGGCAGACAAATTTTTTCTGAAAAATTCATTCATTCAAATTCATTCATTCACTATCGGAAGGAATAATCGGACGACCACGTTTGTGGATGTACGTGGGACCTAATGACAGTATCATTAGGTCCCAGCTGGGGCTACAGTCGCTCGAGATCTTGCACTGCACATGGCGTGGGGAATTGAGACAGAGGCACGAAAAGCATTTTATCGAATGAGTACTATGATTTGGCATCTCTAGCATTAGGACAACCATCATTTGCGTACACTCCGCCATCCATAAAATGGCTTGCGAATCGTGTGTCTCCATTATCGCGGAGAGATATCCGGTACATTTCTCTTCACATTTGACACTATCAAAACATGACATGGCTGTCTTGTTGATGGGTCTCGATTCAGTTTGTTCTTTGCCGTATAGGCTCAGTGTTTGTAATATTGGTGACTTTCCAACTCGGAGAGACCAGTTACGATAGTGGGGATTGGGGTGAGTAAATGTAACTTTCTGGTCTGTTTTTCACGTTGTTTTATGTGATTATTTGAATCGTGAAAAGTCATGCTGCCTGATTTTAATCAGTCGTGTTCTTTGACACTCACGTTGTGCCCACATTTCGACACCAACTCGTTTTGTCGGCTTGCCGAAGTATCAGGAGAGCCAAGATTTCAGAAAAAATATCTAATCTCCATAACAACACCCAGCAACGACTGTTATCACAAAACACACGAGAGTTGTACTCACAAAATTAGCCGACTTGGACGATTCTGACAGCTGCAATGTTTTCTGTTTGGCTCGAGATATTTGCGATTTGCGCGCGCACTTCGTATTTCCAGGAAGCTCCTAGACTCGTACCTAGCCCTCAACTCACACGCACCGTTAGAGCGATAGCGAATTGGAGCTGGGTACGAGTCTAGGAAGCTCCAAGGTAACTTTAGTTTTAGGATTGGAATGAGGCCTTTATGCCGTCGTAATATACGGACTAGGATCGGAGGTGCTGCAACTTTCGCATTTAACCGAGAATAACAAGCCAAAGTGCTTTTTATTCCGAATTTCCGATATCGGAAATTAGAATTTCCCATATCGGAAATTCAGTGACAATTCCCGATATCGGAAATTCAATTCGCGATATCGAAAATTCAAAATGCAATTTCTGATATCGAAAATGAAAGCTCTGGAAGCTTTACGAAAACCAACCTTGCAATTTCCGATTTCCGATATCGGAAATTGCAATTCTCAATTAAATTTCCGATAATCGGAAAGTACTTTGGCTTGAGTGAGATAGGAGGGGCGAGGGGTGAGTGAGGTAGGGAGGGAGGGAGAGTGAGGAGGGTGTGAGAGAGGTACCTATATCCTATATCTAGCCCCTACACACATTACTTTTTACCTATGCCCTACGCACACACGCTCAACACACCCACACACACCTGTACCTATAATAATACATATCTTGTGATCTATCTGAATGATATATGTATGCTGAGGTTTACATTCCACTATGATTATGATAGTGTGAAATGGTAAATATATATGAGATAGTGTGAAATGGTAAGTCTTTGAGGTACTGTGAAATTCTTCTATAAGAAATTGTTCAATGTATTGTGTTGTGGCAAACTAGTTAGCGATATCTGTCTGAGGGTAACCTTTTCAGAATGGAGCCCTACCCTCGGATAGCAATTGGCTGCGCTCAATATGAGGTTGGAGGCAGAGAAAGCCAAATTGTGCTGAAGTTCATAAAGAAGCAAACGAGCTAAGGCTGATTTCCTTAACATATAAGGGAGGTTGATCGGCTTCGCGATGCACCCGACAAAGCAACCCTTCCATCCAGGAATTGGTCGATGATACGGAAAATGAACAGAAACGAACAGGCGGCGGTCATCATTGAAAATCTTTTTGGAAAAGCAGGACGAGAGATTCAAGCCGGTAATTTATTGTTGAAGATATTTGGTGATGAGGACACTGTTACAACACTTAAGGAGAGGTTCTTTTTAAGCAAGATGAAACTGAAGATTTGCTTGGTTGCTTATTGGAAGTGGTAGTCCTCTTTGATCGTAATATGCAGCAGCATGGTTCTTTTGATTCTTGTCGCGATGTTACCACTGGGCATTTATTTACGCTTTTCAGCCACGGTTTTACATGCCGCCCTTCCATCACCCACGCGGCAAGGGGTTTCCAGGGCGCGTGGTTCATTAGTATACAGTATTAATAATAATATATCTTTATTGCAGACACAGGGTCCATATAAGGAGAAAAAAAAAATTACAACAAAAAGAATGTGATGTGCATGTGTAAATGGGACTACAGAAGACAGCAGTGAAATCATTCCATATTCAGTCAAACAAACAGTAAATCATTCCACCTAAGCACAATCGATGATGCACTAAGGCCAACAACAATAAAACAATTGACTAGTCTATTCATACTGCTAATCACTCTCCCTCGAAAACCATATACAAACTTTCTTAATAGTTCGGGGAATGACATTACCCCATTCATCACAAAGGTTTGCGAGGCACTATGACGACTTGTCAGACCCAAAAGCCATCGGAGGGCGTTATTGTAGCATACTTGGAGTTTGCGTAATGACGACTTTGCAAATCTAGACCAAAGTGAAGCGCAATATAAGTTACAACAATATGACTTGAACAGCAAACACTTAATATCAGAAGAGCAGATAAAAAACTTCCGCAACAACATGTTTGCACGTACACAGAGAGCGCGATATTGCCTCTTGATGTCAGGATCATCACTCAAATTATCACAAATGATATGGCCAAGATAGGTATAGGATGAAACATATTTCAACTTATCACCACACAAAAAGAGATCAGGTAAGCTATCAAACTTAACCCTTCTAGTCTAAGACTGAAAAACCATACAAACAGATTTACAAGTATTATATATAATGTCATGATCTGTAGCATATGTCTGGCATAAATGTAACAGTTTTTGCATAGCCATCATGGATGGAGCCATTAGGCTCATATCATCAGCGTCTCCAGATCATAATAATATAGCTTAATATGCAACTATACAACTTAAATAGTAATTAAACATATTCTATGTACAGAAGATAACATCACACCAAGCTATATAGTTACATATCTAATACATATTTGATTCGTGGAACTGGCGAGAAAAGCTAGTCAGAACAAATGTTGATTTTCTAGAGAGAAACAATAGAGAGAAAACAAGTAAAGGATAAAAAAAATCGATAAAAATGTTAATTATTGATGCAGTTTTTGGTTATCAAAAAGTCACTTACTATTTGATAGTATGTAAAGTGGTTCACCCGAATAATCACTAGCGTTTTATAACAGCATACTTTCACTAATGCCTTCCTGAACATTAAACAAATCAGTCTTAAAGTGAAAATGCCCTCCCTATGGGTCTGCCTCGAAAAGTGCTTCGAATTTCTTCCATTTGGACTTACATATCCGGTTTGAGTTTTCAACATTGCATGTATATAGTTTTCTATTCTATATTGTTCACGAAATATGTTTTGAAGAGCTTTGATATGCGGTTGGGTACCAAGAGATTTATTTTTAAAAATATATATTTTTGTTAGGATCATTAGAGTATTTATAGCACATTTTTGTTTGTTTCATCCGAATAAGATTGTATCCTTTGTTATTTCTTCATCTATTCCAAGTTCTTCGTGAAGCCACTTTTGGAGATCAGACCACAGAGGTTTGACGATACTGCACTGGAAAAACAGATGTTCCATTGTCTCTCGTTCCATCTTACAATATTCACACAAGTCACTATCCGAAATACCTATTTTATGAAGAAATGAGTTTGTTGCTATTATTCTGTAAAGAAAGCGATACTGGAAGTCAGTCAGTTTGGCATAGCTGTAGCAATGCGAGTTTGCTTCAAAAGCATTGATCCAATCGTTGTCACCTGCTTGTAAAAATACTTCCCACTTTTCTTGAGCCGTACATTTCATATATTTTCTTTTGTTTAGTACGTCATAAAAACGTCTACAACCCTTCCCTTCCTGTGCCAGTATCCTTAGATGGGCAGTAAAGTTTGGCGAGTATTTCAATTCTTTAATATTTTCGGTATGTATTGTTTCCAGCCATTTTTTCGGCACACTCTTCATTAATCTATTGTAGTCGAGGAATGTTCCCCTGATATGATAAGTATTTTTTATCTCCTCAAATGTCTTTAATACTCCATTATCATTAATGATATCTCTCACATAGCGCAAGTTATTGTCGTACCAATTTTTGACGAATAAGTTTTTATTAAGAAAATTAGAATTGTAAAATAGAGGCTCATTAATTATCTCGTCCTGTTTTGTTATAGGTATCATTTTATAGAAGTTATGCCATGCTCGCAGGACATCGTTCCAAAAAGGATTTTTCGCATTTTTAATAAGTTCCGTAAGATATTGCCCCCCAAAATTGAACATGAGTAGTAGTGTCCCGTGATTTAAAGTCTTATTTCACCGGGATGTAACTATGACGTCACAGGGGTCACTGAGGTCAAGTATGGCGGTTGTGGGGTGGGGTGGTTAAAATGGCGGTTGTGTGGGGTGGGGTGGTTAAAATGGCGGCTGTGGGGTGGGGTGGTTAAAATGGCGGCTGTGGGGTGGGATGGTTAAAATGGCGGTTGTGGGGTGGGGTGGTTAAAATGGCGGCTGTGGGGTGGGGTGGTTAAAATGGCGGTTGTGTGGGGTGGGGTGGTTAAAATGGCGGATTGTAGAAAAACGTATAAAAGAAGGCGATTTTTAGCGGTGGGGTGTATTCATTGCACTACTTGCCTGACTTACCTGACCAGCCTGCCTACCTGCCTGACTTACCTGACCAGCCTGCCTGTCCTGCCTGACTGCCTGCCTGCCTGCCTCACCTCTAGCCAGCCAGCCAGCCTGCTTGTATGAGCTGTGGAGAACCTTTTACTTTTTTTCATTTTACCAGTGCAAATTCACCAGACTATTACACCGTAGCAGTTACTCACCAGCCTGAGCCCATAGTCATGGAGTCAGCCGACCTAGTGATGCTTCGAAAGTACCGTGTTCGCCTCATTGATGAGATGCAGCATGTGGCTGAACTATGTGATTTCCTTATGGAGGAAAACATACTCCTGAAACACGGTCGCGAAGATATCATGGCTGAGAAAACCACTTCAGCACAAAACAGAGCCCTCATCGACGGTCTACTGCGCCGTGGCCCCTATGCATTTCTAGCCTTCGTGGCGGGGTTGAAGAAGACGGGAAATGAAGAACTAGCAGATCTACTTGAAACCCCCCTTGTAGATGATGATATCTTAGCCATGGACACCACCGAAGAGCGTACAGCTAGCAAACGTACGCACCCAGCGTCTGGTGTACCTGCCAAACGCGCTGCACGACCCAAACGGCCCCGACTAACACCTTTAGAAATACCTGAGCCAGTGCTTCAGCCAGTACCCCAGCAAGTGCCTGAGCCCGTGAAAGAAGAAGAAGAGGTGCAACTTCCTATGTCTGTGCAGGACATCAATAACATTATCCAGCAGGCCTACCAGGCAGCCCACACGAACATTTGGGAGCTCTCAGCCTATTTAACTGTGAGTGTCAAAGACGAAGAAGTGCATTTTAACGCACCGGCCTTTAACGACAGACCAGCTAGGCATATTGCCTTGACCTTCGACACCCGGCAAAAACTAGAGGCCCTTGATTACGCCATCGATGCGGTTATTCGCGACCAGGGGAGTGACGAAGCGAAATTTTATGTGGGTGACGACATCTTTGTCAGCTGTGCCTATTTCAACGACCAGCTCCTGGTGCATATCCGCAAATGGAAAATGAGGTTAGATACGCAAGAGCGTGTTCCTTGTCCTCAGGGTGTCACCTTGAAAATAACGGCGAGGTGGAAGTTGCAGAGTCTCACAGCTACAATTCGTCAAGCCCTGGCTTACCAGGTGTCTCACTATATTTATAAGAAGTACATCGACACAGTCCTGGATCATGTCAGACCTCGCATTCGACACTTGCGTATCCAAGCATGTGCAGGCTGTGGGAACAACAGTCCGATAAACACGCATACGTGTGTGGACAATAGTGTACCCTCATACGCGCTCATCACTGAGGCACTACAGGGCGTGACCGAGGAGCAAATTGCCCTGGCATTGGAAGCTGCCTGCGCTCCCAGAATTCCACGTGAAGAGATTGCTACCTACATCTACGTGCACCAGGGGCGGGAAGACGATGATGAGTTCAAACAAGTCTTGTTGCATAACTATTGAACAAGTGTGGTGTTGAAAAACATTTACCGTATTCCTACACGTTCATTGAAGCGGCTTGATAGCGTATTATTGTATTAAAAATTCAATACTCAGAGTTTTACTGTTAATTGTATTAAAATTCAATACTCAGAGTTGAAGACGTTCATTCTATCATTCTATTGTCTTGTTGTATAAATATTGAACATTTTCAAGTCTTATTGCATTGGAACATTCAGACATTATCATCTGCCAGTCTTGCTCAAGTTGAAAATACGGCTTCTCTCCTCAAGTATTCCTACACTATGTTCATTTTATGTTCATTCTATGTGCATTGAAGCGCCTTCATAGCGTATAATTGTATTAAAATTCAATACCCAGAGTCTGGTGAACACGTTCATTCTATTTGTGTTAATAAAAATAGTAGAAAATTCAAAAAATGGCTGTTAGTGTTCATTCTTTTTGCAAAGATAATTGTATTAAAAAAATTCAACATTAAGAGTCTATTGTGGTGAAGACCTTAGGTTTTTTCATAGGGGTGATGGGAGCTGGTGTTTTTTGTTTGTTTTTTTGTGCTTTGAGTTTAGAAGTTCTCTTTCGAAAACATTGGGTGGCCCTGAAAAGGGCCTTTGGAAAAGTGTTACGACACTTGTTTTAGGAGCGGTAGATTCTCTTTACTCCGGCCACCTGCTTCCTACACACGGGACACTTGATCTTTAAATGCTGTTCGTCCGTTTCAGCACAGTGGCACGTGTCCCCTATACATGTTAGCGTCACCCAGCATTCTTCACATAGGCATAAATGCCCGCACGGAAATAGGGCGTAGAGGCTTTCGTCGTCTGTACACACGCTACAGTTTGATTTACTGTTTTCCTTATGTAGGTCTTGTTGTAGTTTAAACTTCACAGCGTCCATTTAACCCATGTCTTCCCTCATTTCATTAATCTGTTCGTTTTGGTGGGTCACCTGTTGGTTTAAGCGGTTCACCTGTTCGTTCAGGCGGGTTACCTCGGGCCAAGAGCATGGTGGTGTTGTTGTTGTTGGTGGCGTTGTTTCGGTAGCCGGCGTTGTTATAATTGGTGTTTGGGTAGCCGTTGTATTTGCTGGAGGTCTGTTTAACCACTCTAGGTCGGGGAGTTCATCATCAGTTACATCCTCATCTTCTTCCATTGCCACCCTCCTTATCTCCGCATCTCCAACATCTCCTCGTCTTGTTCTTGACTTCGCCGTCTCATCAACCTCGCATCTTCTTCCATTGCCTCCCTCCTAAGCTCTTCGAGTTGTTCTTCACTTCGCCGTATCATCGTTTCGTCGGCAATAACCCGCTCAAAGCTTGTAATTATTGTCACTCCATCGTTATGTTCTTCACTCGTAATCACCTCTCTGTGTTCTCTAGGATCGTTGAATAGCCTTCGTCTTGTACCCATGATTGTAGTTGTGAATAAATGGCAACATACTACGCGTTATTTATAGTCTAGGCGTTCTGTGGGGTGGGGTGGTTAAAATGGCGGTTGTGTGGGGTGGGGTGGTTAAAATGGCGGCTGTGGGGTGGGGTGGTTAAAATGGCGGCTGTGGGAGTGGGTCCAACATGGCGGTACCTGCTAAAAAATTTTGTGTTTTATTTTCTCAACTTTAAAACCCGTCTCATTTTTTTGCAATAAATGTGAGTTCACTGCAGCATGTTTATCGAAAAGAAAACTAGGAAATTTTATCCTTGGGCTACGGTAACACAGTCCATTTGACACCCATAGCTGTACTCACATTTTGCCTGCACACTGTATAGTGCTGTGTTACCGTAACTGTGTGGGGTGGGGTGGTTAAAATGGCGGCTGTGGGGTGGGGTGGTTAAAATGGCGGCTGTGGGAGTGGGTCCAACATGGCGGTACCTGCTAAAAAATTTTGTGTTTTATTTTCTCAACTTTAAAACCCGTCTCATTTTTTTGCAATAAATGTGAGTTCACTGCAGCATGTTTATCGAAAAGAAAACTAGGAAATTTTATCCTTGGGCTACGGTAACACAGTCCATTTGACACCCATAGCTGTACTCACATTTTGCCTGCACACTGTATAGTGCTGTGTTACCGTAGCCGGTGTCATACGATAAAATTTTCTAGTTTTCTTTCGATAAACCAGCTACAATTTTCAGGGTGACATTATTAGGCTGTGAGGAACATACTTGACGTATTTTTACCCAGGAAAACCGATTTATTTCCAGTGTACCGGGTTTTCTACACTACCCTAACCATAACGTTACGCGTCTAAAAATCGATAAAATCATTAAAATAGTGGCTTAGTCTACCGCTACCCTTCTAAATTTTTAAATGCTACACGATCAGTTGCCCCAGTTCAACTTGAAATAAATTTTATACGTGCACTCGCATTTATTGCAAAATCACACCGGTTTAAAATTGGAAAAGAAACACAAAAATATTTCTCCAGCGTAAGTGAGCACAAAGATATAAAAATTACGCTCACGTCCGCGCGTTACACTATAAATAGCGCGCAGTATTTACTGATTCATTCACAATTACATCATGGCTGAAGGTGAAACCATGGATATTGATAACCTGATAAATGATGATGAACTACAACTGCTCGGGAACATCCACGATATGGACCCATGGCTGGATGCTATTATAGAAGATTTATTTAAAGACGAACACCAAGCACAGGGCAGCCATAATCAAGACCCCCCAGGAGCGCCACCGGATCTTAGTCACCCCCCAGGAGCCACACCGGATCTTAGTCCCCACCCCCCAGCAGCGACACCGGATCTTACCACAGTCGAATACCAACGTTTTGACGAAATGGACCAAGTGCTAGAAGATATCTTGAAACAACAACAACAAAGCCTCCAAGTTCAAGGAGGAGGAGAAGAAGAAGAAGAAGAAGAAGAACAAGAAGCAGAAGAAACGGAAGAAGAAGGAGAAGAAGAAGGAGAAGAAGAAGAAGAAGAACAAGGAGAAGAGCACAAGAAGAGGAAAGACTCAAGAAAACACAGAAAAAGAGAGAGGAAAGACTCTAGAGAACACAGAAAAAGAGACAGAAAATACCAAAAAAGAGACAGAAACATAAGGGGACAACAAAAGAAAGAAAACGAAGACGTCATCCACTACGCTACCGCAATAGAAAGAACACTGGCATCCAACACAGAATGCCAAGCAGCACCCTATTTACGCTGCGTGGAATGCTGTAATCACTTCGCCAAATACGCCATTTTCCCCTGTGGGCATCAAGCCTTGTGTATAGCCTGTATACACAGACATGCCCGATTACCAGAGTGTCCGGACGATTACAACCCCCTAGTGTGTGAATTCATAGCCTTGATATGCCCGGTGTGTACTGTGAGAAGACAACGCCACCTGTCCCCAACGATGTAATCGCTTACATCTTCCAAAGGCCCTTTTTAGGGCCACCCCATCTTTCCGAAAGGGGAAACTTCTAAACTCAAAAGCACAAAATAAAAAAAATAAAAAATAACACCAACTCCCGCACACATACCTAGGTAACAATAGGTAAATAACACATCAATTTCCAGGTTAAAAGTCCATTCCACTCTTTATAATATTACCCCAATGCATTCTGGGTCACGACAGAATGCCTTCATTTTACACCAAATTCACCTAGTCTAAATTTTGCCATGTTAAAATGTAAAAAAAAACCCTAGTCCGTAGCCGTACACGTTATAGGTGCGCACCTCTCTCTCTATCCGTACGCGTATCAGTGTTTTTGTTTATGTTGGGAGTTACTTCCCCTTGATCACTGTACGTTTACTTTGATCGTAATAAAATTCGTATCGTATCGTATCGTAATGGGAGTTACTTCCCCTTGATCACTGTACGTTTACTTTGATCGTAATAAAATTCGTATCGTATCGTATCGTATCGTATCGTATCGTATCGTACCCGTACCCGTTCTAGTTTTTTTATATTCCACCCGCCCCCTTGTCCGTGAAAGTCCGTGATGATTCGGGCTGTAATGTTATCTGCAATCATGCCGCTCATTTTGCACCAAATTTTTGCATGGGTTAGCCCTAAAACACTGAGAAAAAACCCCCTGTGTGTTTGGAAGTAAGGGGTTGGCCCTGAAAAGGGGCGTTAATGGGGCAGGGATTGTTTTTTGGTGTTGCAGTTTGCTAATACTATAGAATAAAGAGGGCATGATGTAGGACCTGTGATTTGAATTTGTGCCAAGTTAGAAGTTCTCTTTCGACAACAATGGGTTGGCCCTGAAAAGGGCCGTTGGAGTCAATTTGTTGACCCTGTTTTCTTCAGGGGGAGTTTTCCTGTCTACTCCATTTCACTGACTGAGAAATATCGGTATGGCTCCAGCCGGTACCGATGTTGATGTTGTTGTGGGTTATCGTCGACATGAATGGGTAGATCTTGCACGAAATTGGCGGGTGGAATGGCACTAATGTCGACGAATTCCGGCTGGACTGGGGGCTCTTGTTGTTGTTGTTGCTGTTGTTGTTGTTGTTGTTGAGGAGGAGCAGGAGGAGGGGGAGGGTGCATTTCCTCCATCGTTCTTTGCAGCAACACCAACCAGCCCTCTTCGCTTATTGTTCTGGAAGTGTTGATAAGCGTCCGAAGATTCTCGGCTGTCCTCCCCGATAGGTCGTCGTTCTGTATCTGCCGACACCACGCTGTAAATTCTTGGAACCAGAAATCTTTAATGGCAGTGATCATGGCCTTCCGCTGACGCCGGGCAATCTCCTGCCGTATTTGCACCATTCTCCCGGAGGCCTTGGTGGTTGACATCTTGACCACACGCATGTTGTTTTCTTCTTCTTCTTCTTGAATAGCTATGTCTTCTCAGGTCGGTGAAAGGTTTTGGAATGCCCCGCACCATGCTCCCGCTGGCTTTATACTCACATACAGGTCATTTTCATTGGCTGTTTCAACCTCGCTCATACTGGCTTCATTGGTTCTTTTTAGGGCTAGCAGATTGGCTCTTTTTATAGCCATTTCATTGGCTCTGTTTATAGACATCTCATTGGCCAATAGTGGGCTCTCCCACCCTTCCTGGGTTACGCCAGAATCCCGTCATTTTGCACGAAATTCGTCTAGTGGAAAATTTCCATGTTAAATGAATGCGTGTATTAATAACATGAGAGTCGATGTACACGTGGCTGATGGATGTCTATGCCCACGTGCGACCACCCTTCCTGGGTTAATTCTCAATCCACATATTTTGCACCAAATTTGTCAATGTTAAATGATTGCGTGTATTGAGATAACATTGGGGGTTGGCCCTGAAAAGGGCCAACACCACTGGCGCTATTCCTGGGTGACGTCACAATCTCTTCATTTTACACGAAAATTCGCACTAGCAAATTCCTATGTTAAATGATTGCGGCTATTTATAAACATGAGAATGGATGCTCATGGGTGTCTACACCCAGGTCCGCGCGACCACCCTTCCTGGGTTAATTTACAATCCGCTGATTTTGCACCAAATTCACAATTCCTACGTTAAATGATTGCGTGTATTGAGATAACATTGGGGGTTGGCCCTGAAAAGGGCCAACACCACTGGCGCCAGTGATGCATTCTGGGTGTCGTTAGAATCCCTTCATTTGACACGAAATTCACCTAGTGCAAATTCCTATGTTAAATGATTGCGGCTATTTATAAACATGAGAATGGATGCTGATTGGTGGCCTACAAGGTGTCTACACCCAGGTCCGCGCGACCACCCTTCCTGGGTTAATTTACAATCCGCCTATTTTGCACCAAATTCACAATTCCCAGGTTAAATGATTGCAGATAACATTACAGCCCGAATCATCACGGACTTTCACGAAGGAGGAGGGTGGAATAAAAAACTATAACGGTGACGGGGTACGGATAGAGAGAGGTGCGAAAAAAAACCTATAACGTGTACGGCTACGGACTAGGGGTTTTTTACTCACGAGTCATTACGGACTTTCACGAAGCAGGAGGGTGGAATAAAAACTAGAACGCTGACGGGTACGGATAGAGAGAGGTGCGCACCTATAACGTGTACGGTTACGGACTAGAGGTTTTTTTACGGACGAGTCATCACGGACTTTCACGAAGGGGCAAGAATCGATATATACACATTTGCCTCGTCGGTGTTTTGTCATTCACCACTATGGCAGCGCACGGAGCGGAGCTTGCCTTCTTCCAACTCACGCCTGACGTCATCCTCATCGTCTATGACCATGAACTGCAGCTCATCGAAGAACATCCCCGAGAGGTGAAGCTATGTTTAAGCCTAGCAGGATGGAATCTATTGACACGGTTGTTACAGGGAAAAGAGCCCGAAGTCGATTTCATGCACGTGGGAGTCGGTGTCTACCTACGAAGTGGTAGAGATGATTCTTTTTTTCCCCGGTTAGAACAGTGTGGTGGTGCCTCTATCCTACTCCGGCCGGCATTATGGCAGGCGCTGAAAGCTATTATCACCGACGTCCACGACGTACTCCACCCCCAGGCGCGCTCTGTAGCTACCCGCACTCTTACACCCGACTGCACCCTATTGTTGTACCCCCAACGCGTGGAGCTCATCGATGACGACAGTAGGTGTTGGTGTACGTCTGAACCAGCGCGTGTCTCTTTATCCCCGGAAGGCTGGATTACCTTGAAACGCGTGTTATGCGGTAACCTCGACGGTGATAGCATTCACCTGTGTGACGACGTCTACATTTTCCGTGGTCCCTATTTTGCTCGACTCCTCTGTCTCAAGCGAGGTGGTTTTACTCTGGACCCCGATCTATGGACGGCTTTGCAACAAGTAGTCCCCATGGTCGATGAAGTACTCTCTCTACAGGAGCCCCTCACAGAATAGTACGACTCATGTCTGTGCCCACCTGACACTATAAATACCAGGGGTGAGACAGAGTGTGTGTCATTCACCGTTCGACATTTAGAGCAAGCATGTCAAGCGACCTACGAGCCATCCTGCCTCTTACACCCCAGGTGGGGTTACACGTCTATGAAGATAAAGTCACCCTGGTGGAAGACCGTGGAGCTATTTGCTGGGCGCCCGCTGAGACCGTATCGAATACGGTGACGCTCCCTCGTGACGGCTGGACCAAATTTAAACGGGTGTTGAGCGATGACCTCGACGGACACCTCATCCACATAGACAACGCCATCTACGTATACCGTACCACCTTCTTCCTACGCCTGGGCCGCTACCAAGACCGTACGCGAGGCTTCACCCTAGTGCCCGATCTGTGGTCAGCCTTGGAGAAAGTAGTGCCTATTGTGGACCAGCTGTTTACACCGGACGAGCGATCATCAGACCAGTTGGCGTGGGCTCGTGCTATGGAGGACGCGCTGGCTGAACCCCAAGAACAACTACATGAACCCGATACAGCCGGGGAACAGAAAAGTACTATATCTATAGGGTGCACAGAGGCTAGAGTGTCAGTGTCACCTGATGAAGCGAACACACCGGACGGGGATCCAGGGGCACCCCGATGAGGGGTAAGAAGACCGTGATGAGGGGGTCCCGAAAGGGGAAAAAGGGGTCAGCATCTACAGTGAACAAGGTGTTAACCGATTTGTATTACAACCCTACCAGTCCAGCCGCGTATAGCGCTGTGGGAGCGCTCGCTCGAGCTGCCCATTCCCAAGGCATCAGTCGAACTGAAGTTCGAGACTGGTTAAAAACCCAAGACACTTATAGTTTACATCGAGCAGCCCGACGACATTTTCGCCGTAACCGAGTCATCGTAGGAGGCATAGACGCACAATGGCAGGCTGATTTAGTGGATATGAGTCGATTTGCACCTCACAATGATGGACATCGGTACATGTTGACCTGTATCGATATTTTATCCAAGTATGCATGGGTACTACCCATTCGCACCAAAACAGGAGAGAATCTAGTACGGGCGTTCCAGCAGATTTTCAAGACGGGGCGCAAACCCCTTTATTTGCAAACGGATGAAGGCACAGAATTTCTCAACCGACCCTTTCAAGCCTTTCTTAAGAAACAGAAGGTATTTTTCTTCCATACGTACAACGAGACCAAAGCCTCTGTGGTGGAACGATTCAATCGCACCTTCAAAGGACGAATGTACAAGTATTTTACTGCCCAAAACACCCGACGGTACATCGATGTACTACCTCAACTGGTTCAAGGGTACAATCGAGCCTATCATCGCAGTATCCAGCGAGCTCCCCTCGATGTGACAGAACGCAACGAACATCAAGTGCGTGGTACGCTGTACTCACCCAGTCCACCATCACCACTCACGTCACCCCGTTACAAACGCGGAGATGTGGTACGGATCAGTAAAGTGAAAGGACAATTTGAGAAAAGTTACTTGCCCAACTGGAGTGACGAGCACTTTGTCATCGTTCGCCATAAACGTCGACAGCCACACGTCTATCAACTGGAAGATCTACAAGGAGAAACACCGCAAGGCACGTTTTACGAGGCAGAATTACAACCCATAGTGAAAACACCGAAAGACTACTACACGGTGGAAAAGATTTTGAAAACGGAACGTCGACGTGGCATCCCCTATCATTTCGTCAAATGGCAAGGTTGGCCCCGTTCGTTTAATTCCTGGGTGTCAGGCCGTGACATGAAACGCCTATAAATTCTAACCCCTATCACCGCCATCCTTCAGTGTAGGGTTGTACCATGGATAGTGCACATCTACCCTTACTGTTACGGACTCGAAAAGCACAAGTCGGTACTGTAGTGTGTCTAGTAGTGCTTCTGGGTACCTTATTTGGAGGCGTGTTCTACGATTTGGCGTACGTGATATCCTGTTTCAACACCCTTCGTCCAACAATTCCACCTCAATCATCCACCACCACCACCACCACTACGACGCTGCCTACGCCATCCAAGACGTCAAGGTACCGCCAGGTATCAACCCAGACACCCACGCCTACCACGCCGTCTACTCCATCCACCACGTCACCTGACCGCCACATCCATCCACCCACGCCTACGACGTCCCGTACTACTACTACTACGACACCCCGTACTACTACTACTGCTACGACGCTCCGTACTACGACTCCACGTGATCACCAGCCTCCGTCTACCCTGAGAAGCGACGACCCTTCCATCCCATCACGACAACCTAGTACACCCACCACCACCACTACGACTCCTACGACGCTAAAAACATTTAGAGTGGACGAATCACGTTTACCACGGCAACGGTACCCGTTCGACTACGATCCCCGGTGGGATCCACGACAACGGTGGTGGGCCTCTGAACGCCGAGCGCAAATCACCAAATAAAAAACTAAAAAAACTATGGATCCTCGGTGGCAGCATCCTTTCACGTGTCTCATCGCTGGACCGACAGGGTCGGGAAAAACACACTTCGTTCAACGTCTCATCCAACACGGGTCAGCCCTCATTTCACCCCCTCTAGCTCGCATCCTGTGGTGTTATGGAGCTTGGCAACCCGCGTACGAGGAACTGGCACGTGTCCTGGGACTCACCTTAATGGAAGGCTTACCCCCTGAGGATACGCCAAAAGACACGTTGGTCGTGGTGGACGATCTCATGACGGAAACGGACAGTCGAATCACCCGTCTCTTTACCAAAGGAAGCCATCATCGTCGGTTGAGCATCATCTACATCGTGCAGAATCTCTTCAGTAAGAACAAAGAGCACAGGAACATTAGTTTGAATGCTCAGCATGTGGTGTTATTCAAAAACCCCAGAGACGCTTCCCAAATTATGCACCTGGCCCAACAGATGTACCCTAAAAACACGGCCTTTGTACGAGAAGCCTTTCAAGATGCTACCCAACGAGCTCACGGGTATCTACTCATCGACTTGAAACAAGACACCCCCTCCACCCTTCGATTGCGTACCCACATTTTTCCCGGAGAGGTGCAGACGGTGTACACACCCAAATAAAAGAAGAAGACAACCCACTCTAGCCGTCACTAATCATGTCTGCACGGATACGCAAGCACGCGCCGGCCCTGCGCGTATTACGCAGCGCGCCACCGGAGGTGGGCCGGGCCCTGGTGCGCGGGGCGGATCCCGACTTGGTACGGTGTTTGTGTGAAGTCGCGCATAATGTGTTAAAAGGCAATGTTCCGCTCAGTCCTCTGCAGACAGGGAAATTGCAACGGCACAAGGCGGGTCTCCGAACGTTGGTGAAGAAGACGGGGAGTGTCAAGAAAAAGAAACAGGTGTTACAGCGAGGTGGATTTCTCGGCGCACTCCTCGCACCCTTAGCCGCTACTGTACTGGGACCGTTACTAGGCTCCATCTTGGGACGCTAACGTCATGGAACATACGAAAAATATGATGCTGGTCGAACCTCGACTGTTACAGAGTTTGCAATCACCCTATCCCGTGCCTGCCACAGTGCAACAACTCCAGTCTCTGGATGAAGAGATGAATAGTATACTCCAACGTCGACTACCCGATCACGAGAAAATTCAACTCTACCATCATACGCTGAACCGGTACCAGACGTTTATGGATCAATATAGAGGGAGTAGTAGTACACCACAACTACCACCACCACATCCCACACTCACACCACCACCACCACCACCCTCATCATCTGCCTCACCTCAGCTGGAAGAAGAAGTGTTGGCCAGTGTGCCTAAAGCCTTCAAGACCAAGGCGCGTTTATTGTTGGACCGGGTGAAACAGAATGCCGATATGGGTTGGAACGCTGAAGGATAACTGCTGATTCGAAACCAAGTGGTGCCGGGGTCTCATATGACCGATTTGATCAACGATATGGTACGTTCTCGCAAACACTCTAATCCACCGGGCTGGGAAGCCTTTGCTCAGGGATTAAAAGACACACACACCCCTCAAGAATTGGTAGAATTGGTAGGAAATCGTGAACGCTGGAAGTGGATGCAAGCACCCTCTCGACTTCCCCATACCTGGGAACGTGAATGGCAACCGCAGACGCCGCCCAAAACACCCTCACGGCGGGACCGTTCTTTTCACCCCTATGCGACCTCTATACCGGCCACAACACCACCACGACGATCACGACGCCGAGGTAAGGCGCCCAAGGCCTGGGAACCCTACTAAGGGGAACCCCTATAAAAACCCGATGCAGAAGGCAGAACAACTCAGTCGTCATGTTTTACCTGATGTTGCCCAGTAATAGTTCACTCGATGTGTTTCCTGACAACACCTTGGCCAAGTATGTCACTCAATTACCACAACCGTTACATTTACCGGGTCGGTGGGAATGTGGACTGGTAGATATTCAGTACCCTTACTCGTGGTACAACGTACGAGACCAAGAAGTATGGTACGAAGTCACCTACGAAGGCAAAGTAACCAAACTGATTCTCCCCGAAGGCCAATACGATACGCCCCAGAAGTTCATAGAGGGTCTGCTGTCCTTGTTGGAGTACAAGGCTCTACGGGAGGCCACGAATAGTTCAAAAGTCTATCCCTTCAAGAATCACGTGATCTGGGCTGTCAACCCACACAACGACAAGGCCTGTATCCTGCTGAGCCCTAACGTGGCTGTGAAACTCAGTCCTACACTACAGCAAATGTTAGGTCTGCCTTACAGAGTGTACCCGGGGCCCACCACCGACAACGGTGACGTTGTGATGGATATGAAAGTAGGCATGTACGGACTGTACGTCTACTCGGACGCAGTGGACAGCCATATTGTGGGCGATGTGAACACACCTCTGTTACGGGTGGTCCCCATTAGCAAGACGTATGGCAATCAAGTCAACCAGAGTTTCAACCATATACTCTACCTGCCCGTACGACATACCGATATCAACACTATCACGGTGGATATAAGAGATGACACGGGACGCCCGGTCGCATTCGAACGAGGGAAAGTGGTGCTGACACTTCATTTCCGACAAGCCCGTTCTCCTCACTTCGTATAATGGACGTGCCTTACCAGTGCCATACGCCCAGCTATGCCGACTACTACAAGAAACAAACGGGAGGAGGCTTGCCCATCTTTAGCGGTGCACGCATGCAACGAGGTGACGGATTGGGAAACATACTGGGCAGCATTGTGAAAACGTTCTTACCCTTGGTGACACGGGGTGTCAAAGCGGTGGGGAAACAAGCGGTACGCAGTGGATTGCGCGTGGCCGGTGATGTGATGGGAGGCACAGCACCCCGACAAGCCTTGAAACGACGGGCTAAAGAAGCCGGCAGCGTTTTGATCGCCAAAGCCCTTAAAAGACAACCACGGACACAGCGAAGAGTCATTCGACGTCCAACACACCGACGACGCACACCCCGGAGGACTAAGACCAAGAAGAAGAAGAAGAGTAGTAGGAGAGACATCTTCGTATAATGGCATTCATTCACTCCGAGTTGTGTCCGTCTACCAACAGTGAATTGGATTTGTGGACTATTCCACCCACCCAGACCAGTGTAGCCGAAGGACGTTGGGTAGAACATCGACCCCTGGCTAGCCTGACGGGGACGGGACCTGTGGAATTTACCATTGAAAACAAAGATACAGCCTACCTGGATTTAGCCCACACCTACTTGTACGTGAAAGCCAAAATAGTGGACGCAGCCGGGGCCAACGTAGCGGACGATGCAGTAGTAGGCCCAGTGAATCTTTGGCTGCACTCCTTGTTCCAACAGGTGGATATGAGTATGAGCGATAGACTCATCAGTACGTCGACCAATACGTACCCGTACCGAGCCTACATGGAGACGCTGTTGTCGTACGGTTCAGATGCCAAAAAATCCCACTTGCAAGCCTCGCTGTACTACAAGGATACACCCGGATCCATGAATAGCGTGCTCGCTGCCAATAATGGGTTGACCGCGCGCAAAAACTTGACAGCCGATAGCAAGTCCGTCGATATGATGGGAAGACTGCACGCCGATCTGTTCCTGCAAGACCGCTACATGATGAACGGTGTATCCATCAAGATCAAGTTGATCCGTTCCACACCTGCGTTCGCCTTGATGGCCGGTGGAGCGGCCCCCAATTACAAGATCATCCTAGAAGATGCAGCCCTGTTTGTGCGTACGGTGGATTTGCAACAGGGCGTGTTGGTGAGTCACATGGAAGCCTTATCGGAAAAACCAGCCCTGTACCCCATCCGACGCGTACAGACCAAGGTGTTCTCTGTGCCAGCCGGTACGATGATGGCCAATCGTGAAAATTTATTTCTAGGGGATCTCCCTAAACGTGTTACCATAGCGTGTGTGACCAACACCGCTTTCAATGGAGCGTGGGATGAGAACCCGTTCGCCTTTCAACATTTCAACCTGAACTTTTTGGCACTGCACGTGGCTGGCCATCAAATTCCAGCCCGGCCATTACAACCGGATTTTGGTAACCAAAACTATGTGCGGAGCTACCTGAACCTGTTTACAGCCACAGGACAAAACAACCAGGACGAAGGAAATACCATCACTCGACGAGACTTTTACTGTGGGTACACGTTGTTCGCCTTCGACCTCACCCCCACCTTGGAACACGATCATCAACTGGCCTTGCTGAAGAAAGGAAACCTACGGTTGGAACTGCGTTTCGCCACCGCTCTAGCCCAGACCATTAACGTGATTTGCTACGCCGAGTTTGATAACGTCATCAGCGTGGATCAGCAAAGAAACGTGCTGTGTGACTACGCCAACTAGAGTCATGGAAACAGAACAGCTGATGGCCATACTCCAGCGAGATCCTAAGGTCCCCTTTCGAGGTGTGTTTCCACGCAATGTGTTTCCCACCCACTCCACCACCCCAGCAGCCTACATCCTGAATACAGACCCGGGGTCTCGACCCGGTGAACATTGGGTAGCTGTGTACGTGGACACCCTAGGCCAAGGCGAATACGTTGATTCCTACGGACTTGCACCCCTACATCCCGATTTGGTGAAATTCATGGACGTCTCTACTACAATGTGGCGTTGGAATACTCAAAGATTACAAGGACCGTTGAGTAGTGTGTGCGGACAGTACTGTGTGTTTTATCTCACTCACCGGAGTAGAGGACATTCTATGCCAACCATCGTACACATGTTTGATGATTATTGTCAAGCCGAAGACAGTGATGTCCTCGTCTATGACTGGACGGCCTCTCGTTTTAATGTGCATGCTCCATTTCTCTGGTTAACTTAAATGCACTGCGCGCAGGCCACTTGTTTTTTATCACGTTATTGTTATGACGTTGTTGTTCTGACGTTCATTGATGTTCAATAAAAATTGATGAAAAAACACAAAAAATGAGGGGTTTGACTTTTTTTTTATTTAAGTCAACAAGAAGGTAGAATATGTACAAATAGAATACAGAGTACAAATAGTAGGGTTAAGGTGCAAAAAATTCTGTCAGGAGTAGGATTCGAACCTACGCCAGCTCTTCGCCGACCAGCACTTAATACCGGCGCCTTAGACCACTCGGCCATCCTGACTTTTATAGTTTTTTAACTCGTGTATCAACAGTTATAGTTCGACATTGTTCACAAGTCCAAGTAAGTGGTGCTCACACCATCGGCCAACACTTTCCGTTTCGGGTAAAAGAAAGTAAAGGCGTCTCGTTGCTGAATGTACGTCCGCATCTGGTGGTCCACCACCCGAAATCCTCGGTTAGTGCCACTCGCACTGGCCTGGCTTTGCAGCACGTTCAAGTACAAGGCTTTGTCGATGTTGGGATCGCGCCGGCTCGCCCCTTTGCTGCTAAACTTATTTTCGTCTCCCCGTAACAGTAATACGTCTTGGAGGAGAGACCAATCATAGCATCCCCACTCCACTCCAGCTTGAAGAGGCCCGGCGTACGCTTATCGTACTGGTAATGGTCACGTCGAGGTAGCCACTGGTCCCGTTCCGCTTCATACTGTGCACGTAACTCCGGTTTCACCAGGGACTCCCAATCCGCATTAGAGACGGCGATGTAGGCCGAGTCCGTATCCATCTCCATGAGTTGCCAGTCTGATGGATTAAAATACACACCCATAAAATCATACAGAAACTGCAGCATCCTCAGCTTGGCCACCTGGTATACCATACATCCAATCTGCAGGGGTAGGTTGTAACGGATAGTCTTCTTGGCTAAAGTGACTTCATAGGTGTCGTCATCGATGACCTCCACGGACCGAAACAGAGGAGAATTCACTTTTTTTGCGGGCTTGGGCAGTAGTACAAATGTTCACGTTCACGTGCTTATCCTGGTTCGTGACTGTTTTTCCGTAATACCCATTGCCCGTCAACTTCCAAGATTCACCGATGATGGCCTGACTCGGGTCTTCATCACCTTGACGACGGGCCGACGTCACGATGTCGGCATTCTCCGCAAAACAGGCGTGGGGTACGTACTGTATCACTTGGTATATTTGGGTAATTTTCAAACCGTGGTTCATGTACCACTGCAGTAAGGGAGTGCCCAGCAAGATTTTCTCGGCCCAGATACTACCAATCAACATCCGTCGAGGTTGAGGCAAACACTCGTGTTGCTCCGCATAGGCCCTCATGGTGTCCCCAATATCATCCCGACCCACCAGCGTGTTCTTAAAGATGGGAGGACACTGGGCGAATAGAGGCTTGAGAGTGTCGGGAACATGCAAATCACATTCGACAAAGCCGTAGAGGTCCCCCGAACGAATGGCGTCGAACATCTGTGGCAGACTCAGGAGTCGCCGACGACTCAACGGGTACTCGCGCTCTTTTAGGAAACGCCGTAAATGGGGCAGGGCCTGGCACATAGTGTGAAATTCACACTCCCACATTTCGATCAGATGGTATCCTCTCTCTTTCACATAATCACCGTTCTCCACCACTTCTTCCCGTAATTCTTCCCGTGTTTTTCCACGTCGTTCGTTGAAGCGTCCAGCGCTGAAATGACATCCGTGACCGTGCCAATAGCAACCGTAAAATTGGAATACGGTCGGTGTTCTACCCACCAGGCCAAACCCATCGACGGGGAGTCGACGATCTCCTATGCGCTTCTCTGTGGCGTTGGTTTGGTGTCGTATAGTAATTCCCCGTCGATAGGCTTCCCAATCCAACCACTGATCAGCCAGATGCTTGTAGGGCGTGCGTTGCGGTGTAAAATGCCGACCTTCCGCCAACCAACGTGTATAATGGCCACTGGGCATAGGTTGGGCCAGCGACCACAGGTACAAGGCATTGGCATCGAATCCGATGATCTTAGCACAGGGTTTTCCACTGGGGAGAGTAGTGACGTCCTTCTCGTGGTAACGGTGAAAAATAAGACTCGGTCCGCCCACAATGTTCTGCTTTAGACAATCATGCATGTCTGCATCCTTTTGCTGTATCAGCGAGAAGTACGTAGGACACGCTTGAAAAAGATGGCGAAGCGCCAGACCCGGTAAACTCAAGCACTCCTTGAAGATATCGACGTGCATCTCACGACGAAAGAGTTGAACCATTTTCTCGGCCGCTTCCAGGAAAGGAACCACATCTAGGTTATTATACCATATGAGGAAATCTCGCAAGGTCTGCATATGTTGATCGTGCCATACCTGCTGTAGTTCCCGGTACGTGTCTTCGGGACATTCCACTTGCTTCAAATCATCAAAGAAGGCATCCCGGGGTGGTAACTGTGTTTCCTCCAAACAGTCGAGCGTCGATATATACGTGTAAGGGAACCTCCCTTTGGTTTGTGCACAGTCATACGCCTTCACCCACTGATCATAGCTATAATTAGGAGCTAAGTAGTTCCGTACATCCAGGAAATGCAGTGATGTGGTAGTGAGGGCCATATGATTATTGATCTTCTTGATGACGGACTTGATGGTATTCCCCTGGGCCAAGTAGGGGTAAAGAAATTCCTTCACCATGTTCAAGTCATATCGCCCCGAGTTGAAACCTAGCACCGGTAACTGGCCTAGATATTGTAGGAAGCGCACTTTCAATTTCTCCGCATACGGTTTCGGTAAAGGCACATCCTGCGACTGCAGGGGCTGCGACTCGGGCTGCGACTCGGGCTCCGACTCCGACTCTTCATCGTCACTAAACGCTACACCCGGTATAGGAATCCGATCGTCCAGTTGGTCCAGTACGTCCTGGAACTTGGACATCAATAGTTCTGTACTAGCCGCACTGACTTCTTCTAAATACTCCATCATGCGGCTGATCAACTCATGGGAATCCCCAGTGGACACGAAACACACCGGTGCAGCGTCATAGCCAGGTACGTTGCTGGAAATACTCACACTCAGAGGAATATGGCGCTGCGTCCACTGCGTTTTCGCTGAAAACATGTCCATGGGCTCCAACAGGGCCTCAAAATCGTAACACGCCCGGTAGGGAAAATAACGGTCCCCCTCCGCTATGATCAGACCCTCATCGGCCAGTTCGTGGAAAATAGTAGGCGTATTATGATACACACCACCCGGATATACTCGCTTGACACTGTTGTCACAAATCTTCTCGTGGCTATGTAAGTGGGTAGACTGTTTAAACACCCGATGGCATTGGGCACAACTGTAAGACTGAGCGTACTGGCTCATATTGTAGATCAGCGAAAAATGACTCACGCCATTGTCGTCGAACACATTCACTTTCATCGTAGAAGCATACCGTTCTGTTGAACGACGAACCAATTCAGCCACAAATGTATCCTCCTCGCATCGTAATCGGTATACAAAGATATTGAGGTTGAACAGTGTTTCCACGTCATCCAAATTCTTGAACGGAACTCCACGGAAGTGCCGCTCATCCAAGTCTTGCTGCTCTAAATACTGTTCCCAATAGTCATTGGCCACTCTGTCACAACACTGGGGATCACACTCGTCCACATGCACGGCCAAACACCGAACCAGACATTTCCGGTCTTTGTAGGGCCCGTTTCGCCCTCCTGTTAATGCATACAGGCCTTTTCGACGAAGCAACCAAGGGGGTAGTAGTACAGGAGCACCGATAGGATGATCTCTCATTTTCGTGACGAAAAATGTGACGTTAGTCACCATTTCCACAAGCCATTGGGTATTGGGGCGTTGCAACCGGGCCCATTCCAATGGATCCAACGTAGTCAGTTGGTCGATGAGTGGCTCCAGAGAAATCGCATCCGTCACCGTGAACGGCTGGTCAAACACATAGGTATTATTGCTGGGATAATAATACCGCACCTGATCCGTCTCCTTGTGCCGTAAAATGTACCTGAATGTCATATTCAACTTGAACGCTGTCACCTGATCTGTGAAAATGTTCTCGGCATAGGTAGACAGATACGTGAGGTCCTGCAGCCGAAAGTTATACAAGTCCAATAGACGACGGTCACGGTGAAAACAATGGCGTATAGTAGCCCAGTGACGTTGATAAATGTCCCTGACACGCTCGTCTTCAGGCAAGACTTCAACCGGAGGTGCTGCTGGGTCCCAGGGAAAATCTTCTCCACGTCTCATGCTTTCGTCTCATACAAACGGGTAAGCAGGCAGGTCAGGCTGGGCAGGCAGGCAGG
>JAVTVY010020424.1:0-75337 GCA_036873755.1 Hanleya hanleyi
GGAGCGATGCCTGTATGCAGTTGAAGTGGAGAAATCTGGCAGCCACGTCTGACAACGACACGCAATATGTCGTGTCTCCTAAAGCGAACAGCTTCGCCAGGCGAGCCAAGCGGTAGGCCCCCACGCCTGGCCGAGATTGTTACCTCTGCAGGTGTTGTGTTAGCGGGCGTCAGCTAATCAACAAGTGTCTGGTTCTTATCATTGCTTATCCAGGCGCGAGGTGTACTCCACAAAGACAGTATTATAGTGTTTTGTTTGTGCATCACGTACGGTATATCTTATGTTATGACAATTTCCTTCAAATTCAATACATTGTACAGATATCTGGTACGGTACCGGTAGACGTAGAATATAACTTGTTTGAGTGGCATGAAGCTGGAGATTAGCAAATAAAGACGTTCTTATTGACAAGCACTTCTTGCATAAATTATTAACCGACCACGTGCACGTTCCATTACAAATACCCACCAAATTAGTTACAAAGAAGATAATGAAATTCAAACCCATTTTCCATAGTATTGTAAATAAAATTTCTAAATGGAAAATTTAGTGTTTACAGTATTGGAAATATATTAAGTTCAAATGTAATGGCTAAACTGCAGATTTGCATCATATACCTATGGAATAGTTCAAATTGAACAATTGAATTGCGATGATAACATTGTGCATTTGAATTACTTTAACGTGTAATAATCGTAATTTTGAATGTGGTGGTTAAATGCAATTCTTCGCCAGATATCTATCAAATGATAGCAAATAAATCCATCAAAACAAACATTTCATATATACATTTACAGTATTGCAAATGAAACTGTAATGTGTGAAATGATTTCATACGTAGCTACCATCATAGCAGATAAAACTGTAATATTCACCATACATTCACACGTGTATGTGGAAGAGGTAGATATAAGTATTCCTTTTGACATGATTTAATATGTACCTAATAGCGTAGCAAATAAAATGGTATTATACCCCATACATTTAAACATCTATGGGGTAGATGTAAATATAAATATTTTTTTTGAAATGATTTAATATGTACCTACCATTATAGCAAATGAAATTGTAATATACACCATTCCTCTGCGCATCTGTGAGATAAATGTAAATATAAGTATTCTTTTTCAAATGATTTCATATATAGCTACCAGCTTAGCAAATAAAATGGATTTATACACCAACATTTACACATCTAGAGGATAGTTGTAAATATAAACATTTTATTTGCATTGTTTTGAGATATAGATGCCATAGTTCGAAATCTACGGTTAAGTTTCATCTTATTTGCCATATATATCACGCAATGGTCAATATAACTACAACAATTCACATATATTTATTACAGGTTTGAAAGTGGCTAAATATAACTGATAGATTTGCATTCGGGTCACTACAATAGCGAATGTATTCAAATAAATGGGATTTATTTGCAAAACATTATCGTACGTTGTATATCTATCGTAATTAGGGACTCTCCAAGGTACGACATGCACAATAAATGTATCCAAAGGAAACCTTACATGTATTGTTAATGTATGTGAAATGTATGGGAAACACCAAGATTCGACATAGGCCATGAAACATTTACTACAGTGGTGAATTTGGGGCTGTCAATCATACAGAATACATGAACAACATTCTTAAATATAACATCAAATATGGGAATCCAATTTTATGAGCCCTACCTCTCCGATCACATCGACTTATACGTCAAATGAATGCAAATGTTACTTATAATTGCAAGCGTAAAACTTAGTGTTCAAATAATTGGAAATAAAACCATTTTATTCACCTTACATGCTGACCGTATATTAAATATAATTAAAATGACGTTTTTATGTAGTGTACAGTAAAATCTTGGATAAGATACAAATCGTCACATGGATATTTTTGTGTTCTTGCGATCTGTTTCTATATGCAGCAAAGCTATTTGGCAGAGGGATAATATCCCTTATTGTTAGTACGCCGCCATTTTTTTCACCACCTGTTGAGCTTAATAGTTGTCTGCATATGATGAGATTCCGCAATGGACGTTTCGTCCTTTTTACAAATCATTGTGAGAGTAGTCTGTGACTGTGGTGAGTGTGATAAGTTTTGGTTCTTGTGATGCTTTTAAATATGCGGGCATAATATTGTCCAGTGAGGTCGTATGACTTCTTGTCATTACGTCGGCATATTTTCCCACCATCTTTATATGTTGCATTTAATTGACGACGAATTGACGAGAACGGATATAATAGTCTTGAATTTTTCCCCAGTATTTCTCAGTCAACTAGCAACAGGGATCTGGAACTTATTTACCACGGGAAAGATCATAAACCGAAGGTTTTCCGACTAAACACGATGCATTTGCAAAATATTTCTCTGATATTTTTGTTGTTTTGAAATAAAACTATTCAAATACCTAGTCCAGTAAATAAAAATATGTGGTCGGTATAGTCTTCGCTTAGCAATTATATTACATTTCCTTTACCTGCAAAACTATTACGCATATTCAAGCTTTACATAATATGGAAAGTTCCAGTATTAAGAAATCTTTTCCTGAGATATTTCGAGTATAACTGCTAATTGTTCACCATGGAGGCTATTACATAAACGCGCTGAATTATTTATCTAATACCGCTTAAGCCAGTACAAGGGGCCGAGTGGTCATGCCATTCAAGATTTTAATATGAACACCCACAACAAACGCGTGGCTGGGATTCAAATCATCACAGGGATCACCTTTGGTGCTTGCGATTTTTTTAAGAAATATGCAGTCAGTATATTTGTCTGTCGGGTCATATGACGACTTGTCATTACGCCGGCATCGTTTTCCACTACCTTTTTAATGTTGTGTTTAATTAATCCTATTTCTTCTCCATATATCTCTCTAACAGATCATTTCTAAAATTGGGATTTGTTTCACTAAAATTTGACGGAAGTATTCAAGTACTAATACCAAAGATATACAATATGTGAGATATTACAATATTTCAAGTTCTGCTCTCAAACCTAGTACAACATTACAACTGTTACTACGTCTCGTATAAGTGATTCCTGTTGATGAGATGTCATAGAACAGATATGAGGCACCATCTTACCAAGGAAAGAGACTATTAGACGATGTGTACTTTGATTTTAACGGGACTGTACAAGAATACTTCAGGCTGTATCAGCCGTTCATAACCCCAAACCCTTGTGCAATTTGTGCAACGTTATGAAAATGGATTGTTCTCTGGAGGCAAATGTCAATACAGCGAATAGGATTTATAACTTCATTTCTGAACGTTGAAGAGTAGCACCAATGACATCCCGCTGTCAGGTCCTATATGTATAAAATGAAAATATAGAAGCGTTGCAATATTCCGGGTTGATCATCCGTGTTGGACGAGATATATTTCCCCGTGGTAATGAAAGTATGATAGTGAAGGTGGCAATAAGGAATTGATGACAGAAAATCACGCTGATTTACACTATGAGTCAGAGTTTGGTCTGAATCGCCCTCCATTACCAATGTTGGCTCTTACACCCGTCAGTTGGATTATATCGGCTTTTCCGTGCCTTATTATCTACCTATCTAAAATCGGTAGCACAGTTACTTACGTTGGTATTTGAAACACCATTAAAATATTAACTCCCCAGATAAACTGGAGATATTACAAGTCACCCATAGCCGTACGTCGGTCCGAATGAGCTGTAATCCCGATAAGCTTCTCGGGTCATCCGCGCCTCGACGTTGGAAGTTATTGGTCGCTCATAATCCTGTCTGGCGAAATTTTGCTAATCCTGACATGGACATCACGGCAATTTCTTTAGTTCTACAGCCAGGAAGATCAAATTACATCTTATCGACGTGTCCAACCGATAGGGGAATTTTCGTCCTCTGGTTGGATTGACATGGCTGAAAACGGATTTCCTAGCTGACCGAAGCCGCATTCAACCGTTCTATTGTATTTTATTGATACAGATAACTGGAGGACTCAGGTCCCGCTTCCACGATGCACTGCGCATATATAACAGTATACAAGCTAAACTGACACCCCTGTTTAAATATTCACTTGTCTTCTGCTGTATTTTGTTGAGTTTGCTTTCTCTTATTAGCAGAAGATAACTGTGTATTTTATATGAGCGAAATGCCGTTATTACAGTCGCACAAATCGAACTTTATTATGAGTTATTCACTTACATTTGATCCAATACAGAGGGTAGTAATCGCAATACAAGATTGTTATTTTTGGATGAATAAATTGAGAGAATATGAGTATGACGAGATTGGAGGGCCGAAAGTATCACATGTAATATACGGTTGTCTTATTCAAGAATGAAATGGTTAAGAGACGTTACCTAGCTTATATTATACCACCGGCATTTGTATAGGCGAGGACTCCGAATATTCCCACTTGAGGACAGGAAAAAGCGCATGCTTCCATAACCCAACTTCAACTAAAAGCACAATTTTATCTGCTCTGCAAACTGACCGAGCAAGCTGACATCTCAACATTGAATTACATATACTTAAGATACCAATTCATACTTAAGTATAGATATAAATGAGATGTTGTGATGGCATGTGGGAATGGTTATAGTATATGCAAACCGAGCAATAAGGTGACTCCCGCGCTAATTTTTTTGCCTGAAATAATTAAGCGTGATTTGACACGAAGACAGTTTTGATATTGTTAATATCAGCTCTGTGGATTTAGCAACAACTCCGCCTGTTTGCCAACATCTTTACGCAACAACTGGTGGTCACGTCGAAATTGTAAGATAAATAAATTTGGCTGAATTCAACGACTGGGAGTTGTGTTTGTGAGTGTGTGAATTATGGCGGGGGCGGGGGGGGGTGTAGGTGAAAGAGTGAGGACGACACAGTAAAATTTCAAAACTGTGGGTTAAGATGTATCGATTTTTGTTTCCTCAAAGCATGAATATGAAATATCAAGATTAATAACGTAAATAAAATGGGTCCCTGTATTACATAAACCCGGCAATCCCCTGTTGGTCAGCACATGTAGTACACCTCCATTTTGCAAAATAAAACACATCTGCTGGGCGACAAGAGCGGTGATGCAAGAGAAACGATTCCTTGACGGCAAATTGTTTACATAACAGAAAAGGAAGAATTGATACATTTTATAGTCTCTTTTGTTGTGTTATTATTGACGATTTATTTAGTGATAATCTGTATTGTTTGGTCATGTTATTATAATAATGTCTCAAAATCGTTCAGTTACCGGACCATATTTGCTTATGACACCCAATTGGCGTAGCGTTTAAATTAAAAATCTATTGTTTAGTTCCGTGTATAAACAATTAGAACAATTTAAAGCTGAATGCTTCTATTATACCCATACACACAACGGACTATTCCCCCCATCGTTCCTGCCCTTCGGGTTCTTTTCATATCCCTCAATGAGGATTTTCAACTTGACTCGATGTTATTTGCCTTTCCTAGTTATATAATATGTGATTATATTGTATGCGTTGAATGCACCAGTGGCATGGTAATCCAGTGATAATCCAATGAAACGCAGATAATGGTTCCTGTTAAAGTGGAAAATAGTCAGCATAACTTTATAAGGTTTAAAAAAATCAGCACAAATATATGATATAGATATTATGACAAATATGATAAATCATACCAATTTAGAGAGAGACACGAATTGAAGATAGTATGACATAATATGGAATACAATACAAGCGTCTAGCCCGTCATTCAATATTCAGCCGTCTTCCAATAAAGAATTTCCGCGTCCATGATCCAAACACCTAATTCATATAATAACATTATCACCAAATAGAACTTTACATAGAACTAGGTTAATTTCCTGTCCGACAGAAGCGGTCAACAGTTTCCAATGATGCCAGCAAGGCCTCATGATGTTCCAAAAATAATATTCAGGGTAGCCAGTATTCCGCACATCTAAGCTTTTAAAAGTCTTAGCTGTAACCGATCCAGTAGTTGGACTCTTACTGGCGGACTTCTGTCATTTCAATTGTGGGTGGGATATCCTGGATATGCCGCCGATTTGCGCATGCGTGGACAGTTTCTTTGTTTATAGAGTTGCTTGAATTTCTCATTAAAAATATCTATGTGAAATTTGGCAACACAATATATCAGCAGCATATAGGTATTCCAATGGGTACTAATTGTGCACCCCTGTTGGCTGACCTGTATCTGTTCTCTTATGAATATGACTATATGCTGGCGCTTTCAAAAACCGATCCACTCAAAGCCCGTTCCTTCTCATTCACCAAACGCTATATAGACGATCTTCTCGCTGTGGATAATCGCTATATAAATGACGCAGTGAAGGATATATATCCACCTTCACTGGATTTGAAGGAAACTACAGATAGCCCTACATGCACATCTTATTTAGATCTCTACCTCTATAAAAATGAAGCGGGCATTCTCTCTCGTCGGCTTTATGACAAAAGAGATGATTACAATTTCGACATCGTAAACTATCCCTTTCTGGATAGTAATATTCCAGTGGGACCTGCATATGGCGTATACATATCTCGCTTAGTAGCATTTGCTAGATCCTGTGTTAAATGTGATGATTTTAATCAACGTCACAAAACATTGTTGCAGAAACTTATAAAACAGGGCTATTCTACCAAGCGCCTCCACTCAAAGTTTCTCAAATTTGGCGATACATATCGCATGCTGATAGCAAAATACGAACGTAGCGTGCAAGATCTATGGGGCTACGTTTCGTAACATGTGTCTAATTCCGCTTAACCCGGGGCTAGGGGCCGTATGAGCCCATGTACTTCAAGATCCTCATGGTACTCATATGAACAGTCACAATCAAAGCGTGGCTGAGGTACATCATTTTTAGATGACGACTCTATAACGAATATTATGGATTAAGAATACTGATCAGCGATACGGATTTGATATTTTGGAACATCATGATGTCTTGCCGGCATCATTGAAAATTGTTGACCGCTTCTCTCTTGCAGGAAACAATCCTATGTTTATGTATACTTTTGTCTTTTTGAATTTGGTGCTAATACTGTTATATGGAAATGGAATAGGTCTTTGGATTATGGACGCGGATATTCTCTAATGGACGACGGCTGGATTATGAATGACGGACTAGACGCTTGTAATTGACAGGTGAAGTATACAGTCATCGTATATTATGACTCGCCTAGTTTTCGATATTCTCCTGCATTTAAAATATCTTAACATCTGACAAAGTTTGTTCTTGAATAGAGCCATTTGTGACCAATCGAATACGGCACATTATAGACATTTGGGCTTATAGGAAAGTGGAAAATGCATGTTCTGCTCTGAAAACAATACATAATGCGACGCGAACGTCCGCCGTGATTCGTATTTGAACGAAAATACCAAACGCGACGTGCAACGGACGTTCGCGTCACGTTCTCGTCGCCGTCTATCAATAGGTTAACCTAGGGAATAGCGAAGAACAAAGACATTTTCGTAGCGGCCCCACGAGTGCTTCAAATTGACACTTCACGCGACCCAATCGGACCACGGATGCCCGTTCAAATGCCTTTTCGCCATTATTCTCTGTCCACGCATGCGCAAATCGGCGGCATATCCAGGATATCCCACCCAAGTCCGGCGCTGCCCCACGAGTGCTTCAATAGGATACTCAACACGACCGATTCGGACTAGGGATGGTCGACCTCCACCCATGCGCACACAGACCTTTTCAGTACAATTCATACCATGGCATCGAGACCCCTCACATCGTATTCCTGAGCGTAAAACAGAAAAATAAGATGCTACACTCCATACTGTCACGAAAAATACCCATGAGTGGGTTCCTATTGGGTATATCAGGTCCCAAGTATATTAATCCACCATCCAACACCTGATGCAAACCGGGGTATTTTCAACCGTTCATATTAAGTACGGAGTAGTCTAGGTTCTCGTTAAGCGACGTTGAGATTGGTCAAGACTTGGATGGGTCACAAGGGGCTGTACTAGCTGGGCTGATGAGTGTCCATAGTATCGCTGCATGTATGACAATGCATGTATGGCTATAACACTGACGGTGGAATATTGAACTCTGTGGTCAATTGTTCTCCGGACATTCCCGGAGATGACCGGGTATTACCTTAAGATTACCGAACATTCCCGACGATTCCCCGTCAGTCAGACTGGGGATTAGTATTGATTGTGAAGTCACATGGTCGGGGACTTATCCACATATTTAGTCGTCTGTGACGTCTTATAAACACGTGACCATAAGTGACGTCATCCCCGGAAGTCACCTTTGACACGGATGTGACGTCACCGGATGTGAAGTCACCCGTGATGTCATCCACCTCTTCATTTACAGCTTCATTTTCTCCAGTCCCTCAGAAATACGACAGAATAAGGGTTGTATATACTACTATGTATAATACAAGATGCTTAATTTCGCATAATAACATTTAAGGTATATATTGTTACTTCACTGGCGTGATTTTTCTGCCTTTGTGTATCATAGTTGTCGTAACGATAAATGTCATCCGGAGAACACTGGTGAGTCAAGCGGATCAGGCGAATGGAATACCTTGATATATTTTTGTAAACCTCAACTTAAACGGGAACTATATTATAATATTTAGATGGAATCGCGCGGTTATCGGGCGGTTCAAAAAAATACTAGAACAACCTGAGAATTATTGTACGGTGTACTGGACGATGTAAAAAGTACAGGGTCGGTGTACCATAATGTAACGGATTTACAGGTAAAACATGAATAATTTACAAAATCTTGCATCGGACGTCAACAGGCGACATCGGAGAGAATACCGAGCGGTGTACAAAGTACCAGAGCGTATAACAAAACAAATTGGTACGGAGAAAACTTGAACATTTAATCAGAAAACGATACAAAAAACAAAACAGACGAAATGTTGTATCGAACATGTAAAATAAATGGCCTACTGCGAAAGCGTATCAGACGGTAACAGAAAACGGCGTATAATAACTCTATCACGGTAAGAACGAAAAGATCATAATTTTCTAACAGCATACCGGGGGAAACCGACCAGGAAAGATAGGCGGGATGATTCCAAATCCGACAGACGAGAGTGCGATTAAAATCGTACACCGGGTACGTTAGGAAACGGCAATTTTTAGTCGTTATTTATATGGGACATACACAATATTGTATTGGACATCACAGGAGAGTGCGCCAGACGATATAAAAAGTACCGGGCAGTGCAGCGAAAAAGAAAACAAACTGGTAGAAAACCTGTTGATTTAGCTTCAAATTTACAGTACCGGACGATATAAGCAAACAGAACGATCAAAACTGACGCACATTTGTAACCACAAGAATTCGCTTGTCGCATTCAATGTTAATTTATTTCTGTCTTTTACTGCCTTTGTGATCTGGTAATGGTTACTATGGAAGCCGGATGTGGCCATGCTAGTTCTACTCTTTTCGGCCCCAATTTAACGCGATAACTCGAGACGAGAAGTCGACAAGTCGAGACGATAAGTCGCCAAAACGAGAAGTCGCCAAAACGAGAAGTCGAGAACGCGGGAAGTCGACAAGTCGCCAAAACGATAAGTCGAGAAGTCGAGAACGCGAAAAGTCGAGAACACGAGAAGTCGAGAACATGAGAAGTCGAGAACACGAGAAGTCGAGAACGCGAGAAATCGACAAGTCGCCAATACGAGAACTCGAGAAGGCGAGAAATCGAGAACGCGATAAGTCGAGAACGCGAGAAATCGAGAACGCGAGAAGTCGAGAAGTCGCCAAATCAAACGTGTGCTACACGCCGCATGACAGGAAGGAAGTGCAGCATTTACAACAGAAGAAATGCAACAATAAAGGGGTGTATGTTAACCCTCCTGACAAAACTGTTCCATTAGTTTATGATAATTTATCTCCAATAATGCTAACTAATGACTCGATCATCTTTTAGGTTAACAGAACATTTTGGAACTTGTATTTATTCGAAGTTACTCTTGCAACAGTTGGATCTCTTTACCGGTGCCAAAGGTGTTTGTTTAAATATACACTCAACAAGATGTAAATATGCTCATTATACTTAATAATAGAGACACAGGCGCTGGAGACGAATTGATCCCAATCAGTAAATGTACACACTAATTCAGTAATCGAAGACTAATATACACTTTGTGTGTTAGTTTACACAGATGTGGTTTCCGTGTGTGATAAAGTTATTTTATGAGTGTGGACATTCTTTTTTTTGCAGATATATTATGAGAAGTTTCAGACCGTCAGCTCAAAGAATAAAACATTTTGGGGGTGGGGTGGTGCTGTGGAGTGAAATGGTCCTTCTCCAGGCTTGGGCAGGCCTAAAATTCCCCAGACCTAATTAAATTATGACGCGAAATAATTCACTTAAAGTGATCATCCTGTTAATTCTCAATACCGACAGATATCTTCACGACCGCTAAAGACCAGAAATAAATGTCTGCAAGCCAGCGGTAATCATATCTTTGTTTTTCAGACTGATATAGCTCATTTACGGTGTAGCAATGTATTTCCGAGTTACGGTTAGATCTGTGTGAAGACGACCTGGTGTATACTTCCATGCATCAGACATCACTATCCGTTTTGTAACCCACATTTCTTGAGATATGTCGTGTTTTCGAGTCGGTGTACGTGTATCGGCTTTGATGTTTCAAACAACTCTTAATGTCGTTATGGTGACATGGCAATGGGAGTGAAACATGTCACAGCCCTCAAATAACTACCTCGTTACGTCTATGAGACATGTTTTCATGCAAAAATAGTGTGAAACATGTAGTGTTGTGAAGCACCGAACATGTTACCCATCTCAAAATGAAATGTTAAACATGTAACCTCTTTTTTGCAGTGCACAGTTCAATCTAGGTAATCCAGGATGGTAAATCATGGGAATTCCGGGATATTATATCTGAGTTTGTGCATGGTTAAAACATACGTGTACTGGTTGGCTGGCTTAATTTCAGGAAAATGTCTGGAAAATATTATTTGAAAGATATACCACGCAAGCTGGTGGGTTAAAAAAAATAGACATCTACCACGAACCGATTTTAAGGGGTCAATATTTTAGTATGTGAAACTCATTACTGAGCCAATTTGGATAAAAATACATTTGCGAATACCATAAACGACGTGGTGCAGCTAAGCGCAAATTTCTTTCAAACATAATATTTCTATTTTGCCACTCCAAAGCGCAGCGGATATTAAAATATCTAGAGTTGATCAAATTTGTGCTCTCTATCGGATGGCGTACCTACGAAATAACTTCTAACAGGTAAATGACAGCTAATAATTTTTCCTCTGGAATGCCAGAATCGGATCCTACATTCAGTATCAATAAAAGAATGTCCACACTCATAAAATAACTTTATCACACACGGAAACCACATCTGTGTAAACTAACACACAAAGTGTGTATTAGTCTTCGATTACTGAATTAGTGTGTACATTTACTGATTGGGATCAATTACCTTTGGCACCGGTAAAGAGATCTAACTGTTGCAAGAGTAACTTCGAATAAATACAAGTTTCCAAAATGTTCTGTTAACCTAAAAGATGATCGAGTCATTAGTTAGCATTATTGGAGATAAATTATCATAAACTAATGGAACAGTTTTGTCAGGAGAGTTAACATACACCCCTTTATAGTTGAATTTCTTCTTTTGTAAATGCTGCACTTCCTTCCTGTCATGCGGCGTGTAGCACACGTTTGATTTGGCGACTTCTCGCGTTCTCGACTTCTCGCCTTCTCGACTTCTCGCGTTCTCGACATCTCGCGTTCTCGACTTCTCGTGTTGGCGACTTGTCGATTTCTCGCGTTCTCGACTTCTCGTGTTCTCGACTTCTCGCGTTCTCGACTTCTCGCGTTCTCGACTTCTCGATTTGGCGACTTCTCGCGTTCTCGACTTCTCGTTTTGGCGACTTCTCGTTTTGGCGACTTCTCGACTTCTCGTTTTGGCGACTTCTCGTCTCGATTTCTCGACTTCTCGCCTCGATTTCTCGACTTCTCGAGTTATCGAGTTCTTGACTAATCGCGTTAAATTGGGACCGAAAAGAGTAGAACTAGCATGGCCGCATCCGGCTTCCATAGGTTACTAAGTGAAATAATTTCTTGCGGATAGCAACTTCCTAAATAATTCTGCAAATAAAACGAATCATATAGCAGAACGTACCAGTCTTTCATCTCTTCGTCACTTCGCATCCTGACTTCGCGCTTCGCATCCTGACTTCGCATCCTGCCTTCGTGTGTCGGTGCGTAATCATTAACACAATACAGCGATGTTCCTTCTCGGCCATCATATAAAATACATTACATTATTATTTCCGAGAAACGGGCAAAACGCATCTCCGGCAAACTAGGACCGGGAGTTTCTGGGGCCTATACGGGCCCTGGTCCTTCGTCTGTTGCTCTTTGAGAATTCGCTTATCTTAACTTTGCATGTGTTAATAAATCGTATTCGTATCATACTGTTTTCTAATGTTCCAATACGAAATACAACTAGAAAGTCAAATAGAATCAGGCATGATGTATGACTTTTTGACTGCGGCGATCTAGGATCCGGAGCTTTCCTTGGCCTATGTGGCCCCTGGACCCTCGCCGGTTGGGCTGTCATAGTCGAACCCCACATGAATTTTCGCTAGATCCGCTCTTGAAGATGCGTGTTTTATGTTCATGTATCTAAGTCTGATAAACGTTCAAATATCAGTCCCCCTCCCCAAAGCCAATATATGATAACCTGCGGAATATAGGTGACCATCGCCAAATAACGTAATATACCTCGAAATAATTCCATAATAGTTACGGGTGCTTATATCTTTCTATCTACATGAACGTCTGGAAACTAGACCTATACGTTGAACTTTGAGCAAAATACCGGCCCGAATATTTGCATTTAGTATACTTAAATGAACCGTGGGCTACAGCTAATCCGCTAAACTGATATGCTTGTACAACGAGAAGAAAGACTGGTGCAGTCTGCTATATGATTCGGTTTATTTGCAGAATTATTTAGGAAGTTGCTATCCGCAAGAAATTATTTCACTTAGTAACCATTACCAGATCACAAAGGCAGTAAAGGACAGAAATAAATTAACATTGAATGCGACAAGCGAATTCTTGTGGTTACAAATGTGCGTCAGTTTTGATCGCAGCTCAATAAAAACACTCGCGCGATTATTAATATGATAGATCCGGCTGAGATATTTAAATCGTTCTGTTTGCTTATATCGTCCGGTACTTCATTCACCACCCAGTACTGTAAATTCGAAGTTAACTCAGCAGGTTTTCTACCAGTTTTTTCTTTTTCGCTGCACTGCCCGGTACTTTTTATATCGTCTGGTGCATTCTCCTGCAATGTCCTATACAATATTGTGTATGTCAAATATAAATAACGACCCTAATTTGCTGTTTCCTAACGTACCCGGTGTATGGTTTTAATCGCATTCTCGTCTGTCTGATTTGGAATCATCTCGCCTATCTTTCCTGGTCGGTCTCTCATGGTATACTGTTAGAAAATTATAGAACTGGCTGTGATCTTTTCGTTCTTACCGTGATAGATTTATTATACACCGTTTTCTGTGACCGTCTGATACGCTTTCGCAGTAGGCCATTTATTTTACATATTCGATACAACATTTCGTCTGTTTTGTTTTTTGTATCGTTTTCTGATTAATTGTTCAAGTTTTCTCCGTACCAATTTGTTTTCTTATACGCTCTGGTACTTTGTACACCTGTCGGTATTCTCTCCGATGTCGCCTGTTGACGTCCGATGCAAGATTTTGTAAATTATTCATGTTTTACCTGTAAATCCGTTACATTATGGTACACCGCCCTGTACTTTTACATCGTCCAATACATACTACAGTAATCCTTAGGTTGTTCTAGTACTTTTTGAACCGCACGATAAGCGCACGATTCGATCTAAATATTAAGAATATTTTATATTCCCGTTTAAGTTGATTGAGGTTTACAGGTATACATCAAGGTATTCCATTCGCCTGATCCGCTGGACTGACCAGTGTTCTCCGGATGACATTTATCGCTACGACAAATATGATACAGAAAAATCACGCCAATGAAGTAACAATATATACCTTAAATTTTATTATGCGAAATTAAGCATCTTTTATTGTACATAGTAGTATATACAACCCTTATTATGTCGTATTTCTGAGGGGCGGGAGGAAATGAAGCTGTAAATGAAGAGATGGATGCAATCACGGATGACTTCACATCCGGTGACGTCACATCCGTGTCAAAGGTGACTTCCGGGGATGACGTCACTTATGGTCACGTGTTTATATAACGTCACGGATGCCTAAATATGTGGATAAGTCCCCGTCAATACTAATCCCCAGTCTCATTGACAGGGAATCGTCGTGAAAGTTCGGTAATCTTACTGTAAGATATTCGGGAATGTCCGGAGAACAATTGACCACAGAGTTCAATCTTCCACCGTCAGGGTTATAGCCATACCTACATTATGCATTGTCATACATGCAGCGATACTATAGACACTCATCAGCCCAGCCAATACAGCGCCTTGTGACCCATCCAAGTTTTTTTTATTTTAGTTTTTTTTATTCACCCATCAAAAGGATCAAATTAAACAGTCATATACAGAAAGGGAATGGAAGTACAGTAACATATACAGATTAGAGAACATATAGATTGGCTGGAGATAATTCCTTGAAAACTGTTGACCGCTTCTGTCCGACTGGAAATTAGGCTAGTTCTATGTATACTATGATTTATCCTTTTAATTTGGTGATAATGTTATTATGTGAATTAGGTGTTTGGATCACGGAAATTCTTTATTTGACGAGGGTTGATTATTGAATGAGGGACTAGACGCTTGTATTGTATTCCATATTATGTCATAGGCCTACTATCTTCAATTCGTGTCACTCTCTAAATTGATATGATTTGTCCTATTTGTCAGAATATCTATATCATATAATTGTGCTGATTTTTTTTTACCTTATAAAGTTATGCTGACTATTTTCCGCTTCAACAGGGACCATTATCAGAGTTTCATTGGATTATCACTGGATTACCATGCCAGTGGTGCCTTCAGCTTATACTCCGCATACAATATAATCACATATTATATAACTAGGAAAGGCAAATAACATCGAGTCAAGTTGAAAATCCTCATTGAGGGATATCAAAAAGCTCCTCGGACAGGGGAGGCGTGGGGAATAGTCCGTGATGTGTATGGGTTTAATAGAAGCATTTAGCTTTAAATTGTTTACACACGGAACTAAACAATAGATTTTTAATTTAAACGCTAGGCCAGTTGGGTGTCATTATTATTATAATAACATGACCAAACAATACAGATTGATCACTAAATAAATCGTCAATAATAACACAACAAAAGAGACTATAAAATGTATCAATTCTTCTTTTTCTGTTATGCAAACAATATGCCGTCAAGGAATCGTTTCTCTTGCATCACCACTCTTGTCGTCCAGCAGATGTGTTTTATTTTGCAAAATGGAGGTGTACTACATGTGCTGACCAACAGGGGATTGCCGGGTTTATGTAATACAGGAACCCATTTTATTTACGTTATTAATCTTGATATTTCATATTCATGTATTGAGGAAAAAAAAATCGATACGTCTTAACCCACAGTTTTGGAATTTTACTGTGTCGTCCTCACTCTTTCTCCTACACCCCCCCCCCCCCCCCAATAATTCACACACTCACAAACACAACTCCCAGTCGTTGAATTCAACCAAATTTGTTTATCTTACAATTTCGATGTGACCGCCAGTTGTTGCATAAAGATGTTGGCAAACAGGCGGAGTTGTTGCTAAATCCACAGAGCTGATAGCTAAACAATATCAAAACTGTCTTCAAATCAGGCTTAATTATTTCAGGCAAAAAATTTAGCGAGGGAGACACCTTATTGCTCGGTTTGCAGATACTATAACCATTCCTACATGTCATCACAATATCTCAGTGATATCCATATTTAATATAAATTGTTATTTGAAGTATATGTAATTCAATGTTGAGATGTCAGTTTGCTCGGTCAGTTTGCAGAGCAGTTAAAATTGTGCTTTTAGTTGAGTTGTGGAAGCATGCGCTTTTTTCCTGTCCTCTAGTGGGAATATTCGGAGTTCTCGCCTATACAAATGCCGGTGGTATAATATAAGCGAGGGTACGTCTCTTAACCATTTCACTCTTGAGTAAGGCAACCTTATATTACATGTGATACTTTCGGTCCTCCAATCTCGGCATAATCATATTCTCTCAATTTATTCATCGAAGAATAACAATCTCGTGTTGCGATTATTGCCCTCTTTATTTGATCAAATGTAAGTGAATAACTCATCATACTTACCGATATACATATTACATTCTATTAAGAAGCCTTTTTCGATCTAATGAAGATATATTATTAGCTAGTAATATTTTGTAAAAATATTACTCATATATTCTTTACCAAATCTCTGCATTAGTGCAGTAATCTAGCCACTTTAATTAAATATATGAAATATCCCAGAAGATTATTTTGTTGTTCCAAAACAAAGTTCGATTTGTGCGACTGTATTAACGGCATTGTCCTCATATAAAATACACAGTTATCTTCTGTTAATAAGAGAAAGCAAACTCAACAAAATACAGCAGGAGACAAGCGAATATTTAAACAGGGGTGTCAGTTTAGCTTGTATACTGTTATACATGCGCAGTGCATCGTGGAAGCGAAACCTGAGTCCTCCAGTTACCTATCAGTATCAGTAAAATACAATAGAACGGTTGAATGCGGCTTCGGTCGGCTAGGAAATCCGTTTTCAGCAATGTCAATCCAACCAGAGGACGAAAATTCCGCTATCGGTTGGACACGTCGATAAGATGTAATTTGATCTTCCTGGCTGTAGAACTAAAGAAATCGCCGTGATGTCCATATCAGGATTAGCAAAATTTCGCCGGACAGGATTATGAGCGACCAAAAACTTCCAACGTCGAGGCGCGGATGACCGAGAAGCTTATCGGGATTTCGGCTCAACGGACCGACATACGGCTATGGGTGACTTGTAATATCTCCAGTTTATCTGGGGGGTTAATATTTTAATGGTGTTTCAAATACCAACGTAAGTAACTGAGCTACCGATTTTAAATAGGTAGATAATAAGTCACGGAAAAGCCGATATAATCCAACTGACGGGTGTAAGAGCCAACATTGGTAATGGAGAGCGATTCAGATCAAACTCTGACTCATAGTGTTACCGCTATGAACAGCGAATGTTGAGATTAAAAAAAAACTAGCTTTTTTTCATTTAACTTCGCGTTTCTCAAATGGGAGGAATGGGTGCTGCATGTAACAGTTAGGAGGTGGCATGCCATATTGGTGGAAAATATGTCGGGGTACTGACAAGAAGTACAGGCCGATATTCTGTCGGCATTCCACCCAAAGACATCGTAGGGATCAAAAGTGATTCATGAGATGTTTGCATCTCAGCCACGCTTTCATATTGTGGTGGTTCATCTGGGCTTTTTCCAATTGACTGTCGTGAACGCACAACCTCCAACACTGGCTAAAGGAGGTTCCAATTCAAAAAAATAAAATGCCATTTTATAATATTTCGTCAAGAGCGTTAACCCTTGACATTAAAAGTAAAGTTATGATGTCACTAGGCTTATTATTGCATAACCCGGGATTATGTATGGTCTATTTTAACGATTTAACGTCATATATATACACCCACGTTTTATATATCCCTGTTACATGTATATGAGATTTTTTAAAGATATTAAGATGCAAATATAGACAACCATGGCATAAATCAAATTAACCCTGATTTCCCCAAGAAAGAGCACATTATCTTATTCCGAAATTCTTTCAAATCTGTTAATTATTTGTTAATTAACTGTTAATATTTTCATTTTCTATTTATTGCAAGTACTTATTCAAAACACCTGGCCCGGTGCCGAGTATTTATACATCACATATTTATTTGACATAAAGATTACTATGTACAGAGGGCGAACCGCGGGCCAAAGCCACCAGCAGATCTTCAACATATACAGGTAACAATTAGGTGATAACATATCATATATTAACCCAAACTGATCGCTAGACAATGCATTTATTTTCATTTTACCACATATCTTGCTCTAGTTATTAAGCATGAAAATCTATTCATTGCAAACTGAGTTTAATTTGTTTTTTACTTTAGAACTTAAACACAATAAATAGTAAGTTGGAAACACGTGTCAAAGTTTTTCCATCAGTCCCATTTTTCCTGGAAATGAATTAGTAACCTGTATGCCAGACGGGACAAATTTTGTGACAGATGTTATCGCAATATCACTGTCATTGTTAATAGAATTTGGAGAAGAATGATGATTCCTTAATGTTGTTTAAAGTTGATAACAGTTGTGGGTAAAGCTGGCATAACAGAATCGTTGCCATTACGGCTGTACGACACGGTATCACGTTCAGACGCAAATGTGTCAACCCCCTTCTGTTATTTGTAAGCATCTTATTTGGAATTGCATGATTATTTAACATGTAGAAAAACTACGATTTACAAATATTTTGATTGATTTAACAACAATTTGGGCCCTCACAATTTCAAATGATGTGGCTGCATTATGTAGCGGTGCACCGTGCATGTATAACCCTCTGAAATTCAATCCGTTCAATAAAACTAAATTTACTACGGTAAGTAATACAAATACAAGGAAACAGCTTTTAATTCAAAATGTGTATGTACTTAAATTAGAAATATCTGATTACAACGCATATAATGCAACTGGGAAGAGGTGCCGACATACTGTCAGAGCCACACGACTTCACAGTATAGTCTTCTGGTTAACTTATTCTAAAGCACCTATTTTACCTGTTCATGTGGCAACTTGGATGACATGACCACACGACCCCTAGCACCGGCTTAAGCGGTATTAGATACAAATCTAAAGAACTATGATGGAAATGGTCTGACAACTCGTATATTGGTAATTGGTGAGCTGTGTCGCTGTGACAACTCGTACACTGGGGATTGGCAGGGCCGCAGGAAGGAATTCCTGATTGGGGTGGAAATGGGGGGGGGGGGGCTACTAGCATAGCACTCAATTTGTTTGGGCCAAAAAAGCTCATGTACTGCAACAATTTTCCACCAGTTTTTAGCTTTATCAAGGGATCACCTTCAAATTACTACTTTGTAATTGCCCCGTCTGGCACGCACTGTGTGACAGACGGGACAAACTTAATGAAGGTATAGGTTTAAAGTAATTAACCTGAGAACAAATAGTTGTTTTTGTACTTCAGTAAACACAACACAAAACACATGGGATGGAGGTTACCATATTCTGAGTTTATTATATTCTCATTTAGCGATTTGGTGCAGGTTCAGCTGTCGGAAATGTTTACGATATCTGAAAAATGTTGCCACCATATGATAACACTTGTACATGTCGACGTAGTGTTGACTCTCAGAGAATTGAGGAAACATTATGCAAGAGAGTCCCACTCTCAGCACACGCTGGTCATCCAGGCCATCCATGGGTGGCTCGGACTTTTAGTAAGCACAAGTGCTCCGAGACTATCAGCCGACTTGTCAGGTGTTCAATTTTGATTAATTTGGGACGTAAATGTCCTTGTGCGCCCAAAGCAAATGCCCGTTTTGTATGAAATATAAATCAGTAAGCATTCCTTTCAAAATCAACCTACCCCTGAAAGGTTGATTCTAGTAACCTGGCAAATTTTATTAAGCGAGAAATGTATACGCCATATGCAGGTCCCTCTGGTATATTACGGTCCAGATCGGAATAGTTTACGATGTCACTGATAAACAATGAAGTGCTAGCTCGTGCCGAAATTCCAATGGCAGACTTGTGAGAGTGAATTGGTATGACAATGACGATTCAGATTTAACAATGTTTAATTACTGGTCAATTGCAGCAGAAGACAATTGCTTTGGTCATATATCTTCAGGCGGAGTTGTATCAGCACAACCCGGACAGTAATTGTCATTCCAATGTTCAGATAAAAAAGAAACGTATGTGCTTCCATTGAGAGATTTCTGAACTACAGGCAGGAATAAGGGAAGATAATGTAATCAGAATCACATTGGACGTCATCCCGTCAGAATGGTCCAACCCTTTCATTTTTTTACTTTCTCTCATAAGGGACCGATGCTTATTGGATCATACTAGTCAGAAGGTAGGTACTTCCAAATTACAAAATCTCTGCGTGAAAATCTGAGATACAGCCTTACCTTTCTAACAAGAGAGCATATTGGTTACCGCAAGAGCCCTCTTCTCTTCAAACTGTGAAGGAATCTGTTGACGTGAAATCACACGAAGCGAAAGTACTTGAGAAAAATGGACATTTGATGAGAAAATGTTTCACAGTGGCATTTCACGTTATTTAATGTCGACATGATCGATACTACTAGCACCAACTTCATTAGCCGGTCGATTTTGCAGTTCCGTAACTTGCTGCACGTTTCTCCGGATACACAATTGTAATTCAATATTCCACGCCAAATGTACTGCAAGTGCCTCAGGGTGTTTTCCTTTTACGCGGTGCCGAGGTATATGAAAATACCAGATATGAAATAATAGCTTGACGGTAGAAGAGGCGCGATTAGGAACTCACTTACTTTGATCTTGAACATGGGGGTCATCGATCGCTTTTGATCTTGACCCTGGACATCCTCTGTCGATGTTTGGACCCTTTTGGGATTTCTTCAGGCTATATACAATGAGTAGATGACCCTAAAACCTTCACAGTTTCTGCAGCCATGGGAAAATGGATGTTTTTCTCTCAAGGCAAACACCTATAAAAAGGGGGAAAATATGGTAAATCGATTGCAAGTTTGGAATCTCTGGTATCAGTCTGGTAGCTCGCAAGTATACAAGATAAAATCAGAGATTTGAAATATTCAGGAACAAATGAAGTATTTCTCCGCGTCAATCAACATTTAGTTGTATAGGTAATAACAGAAATGACCTGACTTATATAGGCCTACATTATTCAAAAATGACCTGGAAAGTTGTTTGAAAAAAGAAAACAGATCATGCATACGTATTTGATGATAAGAACTGAGTGATCACGTCTCTGAAAACTGTTCTATCTTGCAAAATATAGTTTTTTGTTTATATACACCTGCGCAAAAGCTAAGCGCCGCCCAATTTTGAGATGGCCAGCGCAAAGCCCGGATCTGAATCCTCTTGAAAACCTCTCGAGTCGCAAAGTGACAGCTAGGAATCCCACAATACAGACAATCACAAAAAATGACCCAAACACTCCATGAGGAATGTGAACGTGTTCCAATGTTACAGACGGTTGATTACCAGTATAAGGAGACGCGTCGAAACCGACGTCTGTGTAAGTAGAATGATAGTGACAGGCCACTGTAGAATGGAAGTACACAGGACGATTGTTACTTTGTGATCACCCACCTCATTTATCCTACGATTGACGGTGTGGAACTGCTATATTCCATTCGTCCACGAATTACCACATTATTATCAATTGTCTTGTCATGCTTATAAAGTTCTGATTAATGTAAAAACAGTACAATGTTAATGAGTACTGTAGCTGAGTAAGCTGGTTTAATACCCTGTCCAGGTACGTAATATCTAATCGCGCTATTCTCGAATGTACATACCTGAGCAAGAAAACTGTGCTTAGCTTTAACTTTAATTGTGCTTAAGTGTCGCGCCTGTATATGTATATAATTGTATCGTTGCACGGAGATCGGTGCTAATGTTGTGTAATGAATTAGGCTACCGTATTTCGAACCTGTCGCTTGTATTTCAATTAATGGCTAGGTAATCCTACATGGACGTCGGTTGGTTACGGAGACTTCCCAACCTTGTCCGACAATTTGATTTTGAGATTTTCATATTTTTGGGAACCAAATCCACCTCGGTTGGCATGCTATCAGTATGGTATAGCGCTTGTTGCCAAACTCCTTCTTACAACCCACAGCGGGTTATTAGTTGCCCGCCTAATACAACAGTTCTCAATATCTCTATAACTGGCCCCTTCGTCGACATTTTAACTTCCCTGGTCCCTTTTCTTTTTGCAGATAATGAATAGCAGAGGGGGCGAGGGAGAATTCACTCATCCCTGCTCCTCAGCCTCATGTATGGCTTACACATAGCCACGCCATCATTGCATCCTGTGCACGTTGGCAACCTAATGTAAATGTTTTTATGTGAAACTATAAGAGACCATTTGTGGGTAACCATTTATCCTAGAAGTGAAGAGGCTGACCGGTGTATTCGATTGAGACATGCCGTCTGGTGCTAAAATTTAGTAAGAAAACGGTGACATGCAATGGCGATGAAAATCTTAAACCACAATATGCAACTTACCTGATAATCGGACAGCATTGTATCCCAAAGCAGCACAATTGTTGAGATACAAGATTTGTGTTTTGTATTTCATGCAAGATTTCATCGAAGAAGTTAGCACCGGTGTGGAGGCAAAGAATGTTCGCTGGCTAAGAGTGTCCGGACTCTATCTTCTAACCCAGATAGGACACTTTTCTCCACATTGGGGACAAGTGCCCGTCCTTGATTGCAACAGAACAGGATATGAAAAGGGCCACAGTATTAAAACTATTGTATGTGATGATAGCCCCGCGAACCTATCAGTCAGAAACAAAAGAGTCAATGAGCGACAGATTTGAACAAAACAGAAAAAAGCAGGAAAAGTTAAATGCCGGTGCAAGTTCTCACTCGAAACGGAAACAATTCTTACATTCAAAACAAAACAGCAGCGATTCAATAATCCTAATAATTATAAATGCTTGGCAATGAGAAGCTCTTAGAGCGTTGAAATCTACGCAGTTGATCAAAATATTTTAGCTTCGAGTTTTTCGTGGTATGGCATACACATCGGGGCCAGTTCATTTTTACCCCTCGGCCAAATTTTGCCCGAAGGGTATTGTCGTCGTCAGCGTCGTCTGTCCGTCCATCTTTCTTGTGAACACGATATCTCAAGAAGAATTATAGCTAGGCATTGTGAATTCATACCACATATGTATTGGGTGAAGGGTCAGAAGCCTATTAAAAATAACTGACCTTGACCTATTTTATCAAGGTCAAATTCTAGTATTTGCTATATTTTTGGAAGAATTAAAGCTAGGGTCTCCAAATTCATATTATATATGCAACTCGTGATTGACTAGAAGCTTATTCCAGTTGACTGACCTTGACCTATTTTGTATAGGTCATTTACTGTTTATTATGATATAACATGAAGAAATAAAGCTAGACTTTCCAAATTAATGCTATGCATACATCTGGCAAAGGTCCAGAGGTGTACTGAAGATGACTGACCTTGACCTATTTATCAAGGTCAAATTATAGTATTTGCCATGTTTTTTGAAGGATTGAAGCTATGGCCTCCAAATTCATATTACTTATGTAACTGGTGATTGACTAGAAGTCCATCCAAGTTGACTGACCTTGACCTATTTTTTCAAGGTCATATACTGTTTATTATAGTCTAACATAAAGAAATATATCTGGGCTTCCCAAATTAATATTATGTATACATATGGCGAAGGTCCAGAGGTGTACTGAAGATGACTGACCTTGGCGTATTTATCAAGGTAAAATTTAATATTTGCTTTATTTTATGAAGGATGGAAACTGGGGTCTCCAAATTCATATTACTTATGCAACTGGTGATTGACTAGAAGCCTATCCCAGTTGACTGACCTTGACCTATTTTTTCAAGGGTTTATTATGGTCTGTCATGAAGAAATATATCTAGGCTGTGTTTCCATTATATGGAAATGGAATAGGTCTTTGGATTATGGACGCGGATATTCTCTAATGGACGACGGCTGGATTATGAATGACGGACTAGACGCTTGTAATTCCAAATTAATACTATATGTATACATCTGGCATAAAGGTCCAGACATGTACTGAAGATGACTGACCTTGACCTATTTTATCAAGGTCAAATTTTAGTATTTGCTGGGGACTCCCAAATTCATATTGCTTATGCAACTGGTGATTGACTAGAAGCCTATCCCAGTTGACCGACTTTGACCTATTTTTTCAAGGTCATATACTGTTTATTACGATATAACATGAAGAATATAGCTAGGCTTTCCAAATTAATAATATGTGTACATCTGGTGATGCTCCAAAGGTGTGCTGAAGATGACTGACCTTGACCTATTTTATCCAGGTCAGATTCTATTCAGTACAATATTTCATGTAAGATTATATCTACATTGCCCAAATTTATACCACTTATGGCTGGACCTGAAGTCTATTGAAGAATATCACTGACCTTGACCTATTTTTAAAAGGTCAAATTCTATATGTTAAGTCTAAGATCTCTGAATCCATGTTCCCGATGCAATCAAGTTAGAATTGACTTGAATTTTTTTGAAGATGACTGACCTTGATCTATATTTCCAAGATAAAAGTACTTGATTTGATTATAAGCTTTTTAGAAGAGTATATTTTGAGCTAAAAATTCGGTCATGCTGTACTAGAACCTCAGGCCTTGGTAAAACCTGAACTACAGTCAACCCTACTAGATCAGATTTTTACACTGATGATATTATACATTGCATGATTGCTGGGTGTAGACAATAACTGATAGCCGAGGGGTATTGAAGTCCAATGGGCTATTTTTAATAATTGTTCGCGAGACCCTCTTCAATGGTCGATTCTACAACGCCTGATCAAAGCGCCTCTGAATGCTAAGATGAATATAACCTAAGATTTCTTAAACTCATGAAGTTTTCGGTTAACATCAGCGTCTCATAAAGATGGAAACAGCTTTCTCGTATTGGCAGAGTTGCGAGATCTGAAATCAGTTTTTGCATCAGTATTCCCTGCGATTCCAACATGAATAGATATCCAACAAAACACACTATGCAACTGCAGCTCAATTTCTCAATATTTTAGAATATTAGGAGCGAAGGAATGAGTTGATCTATTCTTGATCTCTTTGAACGCATGAGAGTGAGTTTGGGAAGATGACATAATTATATTCTTATTTTGATGTAAACAATAACTTCCAATGCCATCAAAACAGCTAATCAACAGCAGTATATATAGGAGTTCTGCCCGAAAATCGAAGGATTTTGGTTTGAAACCAAGAATAGCAGCACAGGCCAGTCTGTCATCTTCGTTGGAACCATCAGCATATTTAGCCTGATGCATTCATATTCTCTCAGTAAACAGAATTCTTGCAGATACACTAGTGAGTTTGAGTCAGCATTTTTAAAATTTGGTCAGTGCACTATCTGCGAAATTCTGTTAAATATGGATAGTAGAAGATTTAGGCAATTTTTTCAAAAGTTGAAAAGTTAAATATTATCAGAGTCTGCAACAAACTTTCTCAAAAGAAGTAAGAATTTAATCAATTGAAAACATATTTTACAATCTTCACTTTTAGAAGAAGAAAACTTAATTTTCTTCTTTTCTTCTATTGTTTGACACCATTGAAATTTATGTACGTAATTATCTGACGTAGAGATTTTAGACATCGTTTCCCCTAGCTTATAAGCAACATCTGATTTGTCAGTTACCACGTTTTTCTCTGTCGCTATCATGATAAACACATGGACTAACATCTTTCGAATTATCATAAGTGGGATGTCGACGGAAATACTATTCGGCCTGTATTCTTCGTTGCCTCTTTATTTATAGTCGCCACTGAACCATGTTTTTTTTATAAATATGTTTAACATCAGGGGATTTGGGTATATTTCCGTCAGCAATTTCAAACAGCAGGTCTGAGAATAGCTGTATAGGAATTGAGGCATCTACAAAAGACTCTAAAATTATACCTTGAGGATCACCAGCTGAACGAACTGCTTTTATTAAAGTGTGAAACAGGTCGCTTCCACAATGGCCATCATGAACAAACGAAATAAATTATTGGAGTACGGTCAAACTTTAGATATCCAATGCTGAAAAGGTTTACTTACCTGGATGTAAGTATATCTAACAACCATCATTGAAAACACAAAAAAGAATTATTAGATATAAAATCTTATAGAACTTTTCCTTTACAGTTTCGTTTATCATCCCAAAGTATGCTACGACGATTAAATTCACCCACCAGTAATAATAGTTTGGGGAGCTAGTCATACAGATTCTGAAGTTCACCAAGACGCAAATCATCGAGTATAATGTAGACATGGTCACTATGTCTTCAAAATTTCTCGATTCAGCTGCAAGAGTCCAGAAAATTAGGCACGGACAGACTGCAGGATCTCAAAATGATGTTTCTAGTTATCTTATTACAATTGTGGTGGAAACATAAATTGCCGAATATAAGGCATATTTTCATATGTAGATTATGAATGTTTAATCGTGGGCTCACTTCCTAGTTTTTCAGAAAAAAATGCAATCTCTCGCTGTTTATAGAGATTTGTTTTTTACAAAGCTTATCAGAGCAGGGAACTGCCAAGTTCCAAAATATAGTTGAGACAATCAAAAGAACCGAATCCACTTCCCAAGCGGATACTGACGCAGTCGCTAGTTTTGATGCAGTCGATAAGGATTACATTCCAGAATCCCGGAGGTAAAATTCCTTTGGATACCTTCTTCAAACATAGGGAGAACTGTCGGCTCCGATGGACAGGTTATGATGATAGCATTTTATCCCAGGTGATTTTGAGTTATAAAACGTATAGGTAGAGATTGAAAATAAATCTGTCATTATCAGAACAATTCGATTGCGTTCTTCCGGGCTTCGAAACTTCGAAGACATGCAAGTAAAAAGTAGGAGGTAACATGCCATGGTGGTGGAAAATATATCGGCGTAACTAACACGAAGTCACATACCCATATTTTCACTGTACTATACACAGAGACATCTCAATGATCAAGATTCACACACACACACATATATATATAACTTAAAGACAACGCAAAACGGAAGTAGTTTCTGATTTCAAAATTTCTATATTTGACGTAACATAGATAAAACTTACTCCCAAATAGGCATATGAGTTCAAACTCTAGTTTCTTGACTCACAACATTAACCAAAGGTGGCCCTCTATAGTGTCATAGTAATAGCCTCGGTCTAATTTCATAATACGATAGACCATCCGTGTTCTGCTAGATCATAAGTCTTCTTGCCTTCTTAATAGCTTATATCTGTAATACCATCCTGTTCAGCATTATCAACGCTGCAAACGAGCATATACAGATCGATGGATGGCTTCGTCTAAACGGTGATCGGAGTCATGGGGTAACTTTTGTTCTGCCTCAGTTATGCCCCCTTGGCTGTGCCTAAAAAAAACCCCCATTTTATTCGCCTTTTTAAGTTGGTACCGGACCTGGGAACATGGGGGGGGGGAAATTAATGGAAATAGCTCTAACAAATTTTTCTGGAAATTTAGCCGAATTTGACCATTTTTCGACATTTCAATGGATTTTCCAGGAAAATTGAAGCAAGCTTGGAGGGGAATGTTCGAAATTCACTTTTCTATAAAATATCAGTGCTGTGTCTTAAAGTAATAATTTAATCATGCTCTTTCAGAAAATATATCCATATAACTGATTTGGAGCTTTTACGACAATTGGTGGCCGAAAAGCGGACCATTGGTTTGTTCCTTGCCGAATGGAAGAATCCCTGGTGTGTACCCGAAATGTAATTATGCATATGGTTAATACCCTCAACACCGGTCACACAAGCTGGATCGTGAGCTCCCCCACGGTGTGTACACAAGAAACGGACATTCGCTGTTCCTGTTAAAAAAAACCCTGAATTGTATATCAAACTCACAGAGCACGGAACTGCAAAGTGCGCCCTTAATTGTCATCCAATATTAGCTTAATCATAGCAACAGCGGTCAGTAAGTCAGGCACTGTCTCAGCTGGCAGCTTATCACTGAAAACAGTTCCGGAGGGGGGCGGGGGGGGGGGGTCGATTGCCATTATGTTCCGGAATGAAGGAAGTAGTTAGAATTCATTTGAAACACCTTGTTCGATCGCTCATTTCTTTAGGTAACCTCCTCCTTCCGTCTTTCAGGATCGTGTGGGAAATGCCAATACTGATGCAGACATGTACATTATGCGATAGATTCCATTATCAAAATCGACCCATTTCCCACTGTTCATTGGTAAATAACAGTTACTCTATACCAGCGGCCTCGTATAGGACGGTTCGACAGTAGTAGATTTTCATCATCTGGAAGGTCGATAGGAAAGCACATGCTATTCCCACACACAATTTCCCAGACGGTGAAAACATTGTGACAAGAGCGATATGGTACCGTAGCGGTGACTACGTCGTCACCATAACGGTACGGTGGCGGTACCGGAGTGCACACAAAACCACCGACAGACCGCTCTGCACAGCCAGAAAAACGGTGTTGGCGTAACACCATTTTTTAGTGTTGAGGCCAGTTCAACACCAATAAGTGGTGTTGAGAAATGGTGTTGACATAATTCAACACCAAAATGTGATGTTGAGGCCAGTTCAACACCAAAAAACAGTGTTGAGAAAATGGTGTTGACCCAATCCAACACTGAAAAATGGTGTCGAGACCAGTTCAACACCAAAAAACGGTGTTGAAAGAATGGTGTTGAAAATCTAACACTGAAAATTGGTGTTAGATCAGTTCAACACCAAAAAACAGTGTTAAGAAAAGGAGGTGTTTCGACACCAGTTTAACGCCAAAACGGTGTTAAGAGAATGGTGTTAAAATTCCAACATTGAAAAAACAAAACAAGGGTTATGTGAAACCCGGCAGGCTCGCCGTTTTGGTTTACGCCAATAAGAATGTTACCAACTACAAATTGATATTTTGTGAATTTACTTCAATTTCAAAATTTCAAATTTCAAGTTAAGAAAAATGCAATTTTAATTGCCAGCCCTTATAAAAAATACCATGGTTTACAACAGATTGAACCATGGTAACCACGGTAATACCATGGTTGTCATGGTAATAACATGGTACATATGGTTTACATGGTACTACCATGGTAATACCATGGTACAGATGTACCATGGTTCAATGTACCATGGTTACTCTGTTCAACTATCGTAATACCATGGTACAGATGAACCATGATTCAATATACCATGGTTAACCACTTTGAACAATAGTAATAGCATGGTACATAACAACCATGGTACAATATACCATAGTTAACCAAAATATTATTTCCCCGATTTTTTGGCGTAATGTTGTTAGTGACAAAAATATACAATTGGAAGTTGAATGTTAAAGTTGAATGGCTGACAGAATGGCTTAGAAACCGGTAAAGGTAAACAAATGATGTCTACCAAATGTACTGATTGTAATTTGTATAAGCATGCCAATAGCGCCATGTGGTGTGCATGGTGTGAGGCAGGAGAGAAATGTTGACCTCTGAACAGTTATATATTCGGTACTCTGATGAACGCTTGGCCTAGAACAAAAGACATTCTTATTTTCCTGGCTGGAATCAGTGAGGCTTATAACATGTTTAATTGTGATCCCTGCATTAATTATGGAGATTACAAACAAGGATAGAGTCTCCCCGTAGTTCCCGGAAATAGGAAGTTCAACTCCGCAAACTTTGACCCTGCAGAGCTACGGCGTTGGCCTTGCTTCGATGAGAAGACGTCTCACGAATAGACTGGCTGCCGACTTAGCATGCTGTGCATACGGTTCAGTACCGCATGACAAAATTGCGTTTTGAAAGACAAGATTTTTGTAGCTGTCAGGGAGAAAAGTGATGAAAATCTTACTAGCCACTGTGCTGATGAATAAAATATAGTTTTGAATATCCCTAAAATATGCATATATTCGGCAAAACTAGCTGCCTGGCGAATAGAAAAGGGAAATGTGCGGATAGCTGACAGTCAACATGTGCTTCAAAGCTTTATACGATTTTTCCTAAATTTGACTCAAGCGAATACGGAATTCTCAACTTTAATACAAGAGTATTTTTATCAAAAGTATTTGTCAGTTTAGTAGTTCAAGTTGCCGAATAAATCCTTCGTCGGATTTCGACTTGTCAGACAACAACAACACGTACACTAGTCAGTCTGACATTACGTCGCCGGGATTCTCTATTTTATTTTGTGTTTATCTGCGGTGATCAGTCAGGCTATTCGCCTCTTTCTCATGTGTCGATCACATGACCTGCTGGGTGAGTTCCGGTCGTTTGACGTCGTGAGATTTGCATGGAGCATGCTAGTTTTTCGTTGACAGCGTCTGTTCCATATGAGTGAAAATTATACAAGTTGCTCGAAAGCTAATGTAGTTCTGAAATATTATCTACCAGAATCAAACTGCAAAACTATGTTTTAAAAATAATTCCCATTGACTTCAATGTTATTTTCGCGACCGTCAAATCTCCCGCAGGTTACGTCCCATAAGATAAGATAAGATAATTCTTTATGTGTACAAGCGTCTGACAGAGTACAAAATTCACATAACTATAACAACAGGTCAATTAATTCCAAACTTACAGGACATATGTATCATATTCCCATATGCCGTCGGCCATGTCGGCTGGAACTCACCCAAAATGTACCACGTGACTGCACTTGTGCATCTCCCGATTTGTTTCTATACTTCGTTGATTTCCGTTTTTTCCGAATGGCTGATCGATTCCGTCAAGTGTGAGATCGAAAACGAGGCTTCTCCTACAACAATCATGGCGGAAGGTCTGCGAAGTGTAATGGGACAAGCTACTCCATGCAGTTCTCTGTCGAACGACAGAATGGGGGATTATTGTTCGCGGAGTGAGATTCTAGCATTAATTTAGGGCTCCTAACTCGGCAAATTGTTGACACTCGTTGCTCGAGTCTCCCGTTGAGGAGCACGGCGTCGAGTCAAAGCTTGAAGGGTCCAAGATTAACAACAACACCAACAACAACAACAGAGACGTCTCAAAGCCCCCATGAAGTCATTCAACAATGAAGTCCTGGCTTGCTTCGTTTTTTCACCTTGTAATTATCAATTTTAAAAAGCTGAAAAGTCCAACCGCCTCCAAAAAAGACACTGGTTCGACATCAAGTATCTCGATAACCGTCCACGAATAAGTTGACTGAACTATGCCACCATGGCATGCAAGCTAGCACCTGAGCACAGCGCAATACAATAGTTGTTCCAGCCAAAGTTTTGAGATTCAGTGGTAAGTACTGTAATAAATAAAATTATGTAATTATTCCGAGTGTTATTTATGTTAAATGTATCACTCGATATCTCATTTTTGTTTACCATATATTTGTTGTTGTTGTTTATCATATATTTGTAGAATGGCCACATTGCTTTAATGCTGAGCAACAGGAAAATGTAATGGGTGGGGGGGGGGCTGGTCCCTCCACTTTTTGGGGCCGCAGTGTTATAAGTCCTATCTTAGATAGCTCCGGTTCGACATTTAACATGGCTGGTATAGAATTCAGTCCCCGTTCCCCTTTTCAAATGTGCTCCATGGCTCCTGTAAACAATTCGATTCATAGCATGAATAAGAGGGGGATAACATTAATGTTGTTAACATTAAGTTATGTGATATTTCACTATTTCAGACAAGCGTCCCGAGCTGAAGTCCATACTGGACAGACTTCTGGATGGAGAGAATATATCCGACATTAGGAAATCCCTTGGTAGGCTGGGAAGAGAACAGAGAGGCAAACGAACGATATCCACGAGACAATCCTCCAGTTCCGAAGATGAGGTAATTCTATAGTGCTCAAGTGAAAAATCAGCTCAAGTTAAGTTAAGGATATGTAACTTTCCTTCAATGGATGTGTATTCGCCACAACACACCTCAGAAGAATTTTGATTGCGGAACTGGATAACTGTCTGTATGTTTGATTTTCTCCTTGTATTTCAGGGGCTGCGGAGCTGGTGGGGGGGGGGGGAACAGTCCAACATTTAACTTGACCGGTATAGAGTTCAGCCCCCTCACTTTCAAATGTGCTCTGCGGCTCTTGAATTGTAACAAGGTGTGATATGGCTATAACTGATTGTTTCTAGCATACATTTTGTTCTATTATATCAAGTATTCTGTCGCAATAAATGAGCATTTAAAAAAATTATTGTGACAGTTATTTTCCATAATTAAAAAAAACACAGAATGCAGATATGCATTACGTATGCTAGATTATTAACTCCTCACTGTTATCTTTAATGAATTCATTTTGTATTTTTAGAATGAAAATCCAAGAAAGACAAACAAGAAAAGCAAAGTAACTAGCGAGAAGAGGGCTGAAAGGGACATCTTGTCGATTCTCAAAGAAAGAAATTGGCAGAAACAGGTATGTACATAAGGCTGCAGTGTCCAATAAACACTTCTTTATGTGGCAATTATATTTTCATTGGTGAAATGTTAATGTGTTATATCCCATGATCCAGAAAATGTGAATATATGTCAAGTTTGCCATATCTTTCAGATCAAATATATTTATTGTTTACAGATCAATAGCACAATCATACAATATTATACAATTATATGACCCCAATGAGGTAAATATATTTTATGTACTAGAGAAAAACAATATTTGCCGAGGCCAAGGGTTCCCACACAAGAGGAAGTAACTCAAAATGTATATTGAGTAGATCACCTCCCTTGTCGTATCATGGCCGTGATAGTGTTAAAGTAATGTAAATCTCTAGTTTTCAACTCTTCCAATACAAAGGGAAGTAACTATAGGTTTTACTCTCATAAATCATACTCATGTCATGGTTTCATTTAGAATATTTGTTTGGGGGCCTTTTGGAATATTTTCTTTGAAAAGAAGTGAAGCCAAATTACTCAAAATGTAGTGTATTTGAAAGAACTTGGAATATTTCAAAAGGAATAAAGAATTAATCATTTATTTTTTGTGAAAGGCCTACATGGATTCCTGTTTTTGTTTGACTTTATCCTTCTTGTCGACCAAAACTGAAATACAACCTTCACCACTTACTGCCTCGTACATATTAGGTTTACAAATTCTTATGTTGATTCCTTTTCTTTTCCAGATGTAATCCAGCAGTACCATCCCAGCAAGACGACATCTGATATCCATTATTACATGAGGGAGAAACTGAACAACTCGGCGAAGAATTTCATAAGGAAACAGAAAAAAACTCAACAGTAGATATGTGATATGATACGGCTTATAGCATTGGACACACCGGTTCTCGTCAGATCACCAAAGTTAAGCAACGTTAAGCTCGGTCAATACTTGGATGGGTGACTGGGCGCTATACTGGCTGGACTGATTAATGTCCAGGGTAATGGGAACTGTGAGCACTCGCGTTCTGGCAGATGTAGGCACCGTCATGATATGACTGAAACAAGGTTGAAAACGACGTTAAACCCTACTTCTTTCTCTATCTACACCTAGTTAACATACTAGTATACGGAACCAAATTGACAGCTATATGCTATGTTTGCATGAGGTCTTATTAAACCTTTATAAATCACTTCAGCTGCTTTAGTTTCTTGAGCATTCAGTCTCTTCAATTCATCTGATGTGAATGCAGATTTATTCCAGTACAATGCCAGACTTAATACCATGGTACGAACCACTATGTTTTTGGTCAATTTTATCGTTTTACCACTAGTACCATAGTTTTTCCATAGAACCATGGTTTTACCATGCTACATGTAGTATGGCTCTACCATGGTACCGTGCTATGACCACAGTACATGTACCATGTAAAGCCATTGAACCTGTAAAGCCATGGTACATGTACTGTGGTCATAGCACGGTACCATGGTAGAGCCATACTACATGTAGCATGGTAAAACCATGGTTCTATGGAAAAACTATGGTACTAGTGTTCGGTTTGTTCTTTCCTGTACAAGGGAAAGTAAGCTTGCTCAACAGTGAAACTTTGCACAGTAGCTAAACTTTCACACTGCATTGAATGCCCTTTATCGGTCCATACTGGAGATTTATATTGGTCATATGAAAGGGACGGCAAGTTCACACTAGGCCGATGAGATCAAATGTGGCCATGGCCTCTAGTTATACATGAGTGTCATAATGTCATACAATGAAATATTACAGATTGCGTTTTATAATATATGTTCTTTGTCTATCAATCTTGTTTTGGTTTTTCATTCACCTCAATTGATACACCCTTTTCATTTGCTGATAGATCAGTTTTGATGCGGACAACACCAAATAACAGCGTTAACTAACACTGATAAATGGTGTTGAAGCGGGCTCAACACCGTTCTGCAGTGTTGACTGACAAGTGCAGATGCTGGTTCAACACCAATTAACAGTGTTAAATAACACCAATAAATGGTGTTGAAGCTGGCTCAACACCATTTTTTAGTGTTGACCGACGAGTGCGGATGCTGACTCAACACCGAATAACGGTGTTAACTAACACCAAATAACGGTGTTAACTAACACCAATAAATGGTGTTGGGGCAATATGGTGTAGGCTCTAACTCAACACTGTTTTTTGGTGTTGAAGTCAACACCAATTAACAGTGTTATCTAACACCAATAAATGGTGTTGAAGCTGGCTCAACACCAGTTTTCAGTGTTGACTGACAAGTGCTGATGCTGGCTCAACACCAATTAACGGTGTTAACTAACACCAATAAATGGTGTTGAAACCGGCTCAACACCATTTTTTAGTGTTGACCGACGAGTGCGGATGCTGACTCAACACCGAATAACGGTGTTAACTAACACCAAATAACGGTGTTAACTAACACCAATAAATGGTGTTGGGGCAATATGGTGTAGGCTCTAACTCAACACTGTTTTTTGGTGTTGAAGTCAACACCAATTTTTAGTGTTAATTAACACCATTTTTCTGACTGTGTGGTACCTCCACGGTATCGTTACGGTGATGACATAGTTACCGGTATAATACCGCTCCGGTACACAATTTTTTCATCGGCGGGGAACTTATGTGCCTTTGTTCGAACTACCACTCAGACCATCCATGATTCAGCTCTCCGTATACCAGTGGCTAATTATGGTACCAAGTATATTTGACCAAACAATTGTTGAGTGATCAGGATTAAATTATCTCCAACATACGAAAACAGATTGCATTACTGACATTGATGACACATTGACACCTAGCGCGAATTTAGAAGGGTTGGATGCAAATATAGAAGAACAGATGACATAATAGCTCTGTCAAAACTTGTGATGAATAGCTGTATCACCGTCAGATGAAAGAAAGGGCTTAATGTAAATTGTAAGTTCTCAGTCAAAATACCAACCTGTAAGGGCCGATTCCGACCAAATGCTTTTCCGGAACTTGATAGCATGTAGTTCAAATTGACAATAGGTCTAAATGGCCATATACATTAGACCAAACTTCTGGATCGTGGGCCACCAGCAGAGATTCACCAAATACAAATAACAATTAGTAAATTTGAGGATATCAACTGTTTCTTGGCGAATAGGATAAATAGTTAATCTAGTAGAGTGACAAAATTTGTATTTCCATGAATGAAGACGCCACGAGTGAAAATGTCAATTTTCTCACCCCACGAGATGAAATATTTATGATATTAGTCAGGAAACAGTTGATTTTCTTTCTATTACATACATTGTGGTGATATGGTTACAACTTTTTATTCTTTGCAACTGTCTAGATCAACTGAAAATCTTTTAAATTACAACACATATAAGGGAAGTGGGAAGATGTGTTGACATACTGAGAGAATAACATGATTTCACGGTATAGTCTTCTGGATAACCTATTCTAAAGCACATACCATGAATCTAACGATTCGTGATATGTGTTGTATCTCAGGTACGCTTTTATTGAACCTGTTCATGTGGCAACTTGGATGACATGACCACACGGCCCCTAGCACCGGCACAAGACATGGAAAATCCCACTTTCTTTCCAGAGAAAGTTCACCTTACTTCGGAATATCATATAATTACGCGATTATATATAGTTCCACATTTAGATGGGATTATCTGATTCGAACTCTTCCCTGATAATTGTAAGTACTAACAACAGATTTGATAGGATGATAGATAATGTATGTTACTTTCATAACAGCTGTAAGTAATGCAAACAGTAACAATTATATATATTTCACTGTGACCCCGATCGGCCGTGCATTATTATTTTACTCACGCGCTCCGTTCAGTTCGAAGAATGAGAGTGCGGCTATAACTGTCAAACTGATGAAGTTTACATTTTAACTGGAATATGAATCGTTAAATTTCATACACAACTCATCTATTTTCCGATTAAAGTACGCCGATAAAATATAGTGCATAACAAAACACAACAGGCGAAACGTAGTCGGAAAGTTTATCGTGGTCCTGTCTGTGGGGTCTAGGTGGATTCTACCACGGGCACAGTATGCATTATTTTCCCTGGAAATCGTGGGGACGGTTGGCAAAAGAAACTCGAACTTCTGGGCTGTCGTCGACACCATAGTCGAAATTGGTTGTTGTGGGGCCGGTGTCTGATGAAAATCAACATGTGCATCTCTCTGGAAAGTATTTCCAACAAAGAGGCCAGGAGGATAGGGGCGATACGATGGTGAAACTGTCGAGGAAGTTTGAGTTACGGTTCGCTGACCTAAGGGGGCAATCTGCTCGCGTATTCTGCCGGCAAATACAATGTAAGTTTGAGATCGACTGGTCTGGGTTGATCTTCACGTAATTTTTTAGGCCTTTCACGTTCGAATGGCCCGATATCTGTATAATTCGGTTGGGTGGGGCCCCCTCATCTGTCAACCGATTACCACGAACAGGAACATAATAATCTTTACTTAGCCATTTTTTGGACAAAAAGTGAGCAAACAAAATATGAAGTTGTCTAAACGCAAGCTGTTCTTTTTGTTTTATTAGGCACAACAAGTAAATAGTTGGTTGATCACCTGTGCTCCAGAAATGGTTGGCATCCCACACTTGTCAGTACATTTCAGCTTTAATAATTGTAGATAATTTTATTTTTACATGAAGAAAATATAATAAAAAAATGGGGTGGAAATAAAATATGGGACAAGAGATAACGATAAACGACTGATGTTTTACTGCACTGTTTTACAACAAAACTCTTTATTTGATGATTGGCATCATTAAGTTTTTAAGGAGTACTGTAGGCAGTATAACCGGAAAAAGGACAGACATTTTCCACATCACTTTGCCAAAAACTGGAAAAATCGGAGAAAATCATTTGTGTTTTCAGAAACGATGGCTGCATGTTGTTTGAAAAATGATAAATTTCCGCATAAAAATTATTCACTATTAAACCTTTTTCCCAAATATTTTGCACATGCTCTGTGTAGCATCCAAGACTAAAATCCCTTCCGACACCGATATAATAATTTCGAAATTTTAGTCGACTGATTTAGCGCGTTACTATAGTAAATGTCATTAGCGCGATGTAGTTTGTCTTTTCATCAGAATTCAGACTTATTTTGTCTGAGAAGATTGAAACTAATATTTCTTTCTGCGAGCTTGTGGATCGTTTTCCACTGTGAATCAAGAACCGATCAAAACCGCCCATCTACCCCCAACAATTGTATTAATATACTGCTTCTGCATACAGTAATTACAAATTGGGACAAAAGAAACCACAGGCTGCTCGGGGCCGAGTATATATGCAACCATACTGTGTATAGGAACTCTCTATCTTTGGCACCAGACCACTATTAATTTTATTACTTGTTATGTATTAGCATTAAAAAATCACAAAAAAATTCAGAAAGCTACCGATGCATAAATCCACTTGGCATGACAATATTCACCTTATGGGACACCAACTGTGAAAGTCTTGACAGATGTTGACCATGGAAATTTCAAATTCCCGCCACTGACAGCTGATTGGTGCTACAGAATGTCATTCAATTTGTAAACAGGGAGCCTTCTCACCCCTCACTGATCATGTCTCCATCCACCATGCTTTTCCCAAAGTGGCCCGAATCAACACCAGGAAGTGCAGTTTGAAGCCTCATCTGCAAGTTGAAATATCAGATGTATCAGAAATGCTGAAAAATCGCAGCTCATAAAATCCATAAACATCTGCTCTCAAATTTCAAAACAATGTAGGTCGTGGGCACTGACCCGGAAGTGATTAAATCAGGTCTGATGCCTTTCAGGGATGGAAACATTGTTAAAATAAAGAATGCTCTCATCTGAACAAACCATACCCATCTCCAAACTATCTTGAGAAGGCACAGATAAAACTATGCTCAGATAGAGATTTTACAGCCTATATACCAAGGGTACCCCCTTTATAATTTCCCCTCAGTTTGCCCCATATGACTTAAGACTGAGGTACAAGTAAAAAGAACAATGTCTCACTAACCTGCACGTGTATTTCCATCTGGTAAAAAGCATCAAGTTGACAATCCTTCTGCCTATAAAAAGAAGTATAAAGCATTAACTAGATATGTCAAACACTATTTTAAATAATTTTTTTATTATTTTAATTCGTTTTTATGAATTTTTTCAAATTAAAAGTTAAAAATAAAGGAAAATTAAATTTTAAAATGTGACAAAACATAATTTGGTTTCAAGCTGCTCATTTAGACTATATTTGGTCAAAATTTCCTTCATGGCAGTGGTTAACTTCCCCATGTAATCAGTGGGTCATCCCAGTAATCTATCAAATGTGATTGAAATTTGATGTTTATACAAAGATCAAAGACATGTTTAATCCTCTAATAAGTGAGAGCAATATACACAAATGTGTACACAACACATACAAAATATAACACAGAGGTGTTTATGTTATACACAACTCCCATATAGAGAATATATGTGAGTTCAGTTGGATGGATCTGCATCTCATCAAGATCTTGCTGACAGGAATTAGAAAGATGCACATATTACTGGTAAACAGGTATTATTACTGAGAAAACTTCTAAATAACATTGAGGAATATATTGTGTCGGATTTCAAGTCCATGAATACAGTGTCTGCAAACAGGCAACACTTGTCAAAACACAACATAGAAGAACAAAAGAAATAAAACTAAATGACAACATATCTGATGGTCACTTGCTGAACTCTGCTACATTAACAACCATGACAGATGAGGACAGCTGGAAGCTGACTCACTTAAACTGTTAACTGTTTAGTGAAACATTAAAGTGGCAACTCACAGAGAGCAAGGCACATCTTCCAACATATTTGGAGGACATACCTCTGAGTCACACCGTGCGAAATTCACAGAGAAACTATTTCATGTGTGTGTATGGGGTGGGTACGGGGGAGGCTTGCTAATATTTGGTGCCTGTAATCCATGTTCCTTGCTACCCACAAGATCTCTGATATGAACATGAAAGAAAATTACAAACTTATAATCCTGGAGATAGCGGAAATGAAATGAAGAGAGAGATGATGCAACTGCAACTGACAATAGACACACAAATATGTGAAACCATCAACAGTCAGATTAATTGTGGACTGTCTCATTAAAGTTACAAATGCAAAATGCATTTTGAAAATTCTTTGTGTGTGGAACAAACATCTGAGTTTGTACAGGTGATATGATTATTATTAATTTTATGTGGTTTTAGGCTGATATAAAGTGGATTTATGCACAAATGATTGAAGCACTGCAGATTTGAACTGAGGTCTAGATTTTGAAAAAAGCATGTAATTGTATGTATGTGAATTTCCTTTCTTCCATTTACATTTTATTGTATCTTGAAAATTAATTTGCTCATAATTACCAACTGTGTTAAGTGGACCTCGTCATATTTGGCATTGACAATTGGCCCTAGTACTGACAAATCAGTCATTTTTTGCCTATATTTGCTCCAAAAGGTCTCAATTTTGTCGCGGAAATGGCATAAGAATACAAGAGATGTTACCCAGCATTATCAGTATGATGTTTATTTCAACCACATTTGGCAAGAAAAAAAAAATTAATAATTAAAAAATTAATTAAAATTAATTACAAAAAAATATTTTATTTTTATTTTTTTAAGAAAATGGGTTAAACAAGTCAAAACTGTAGCCGCAGTGACGATTTAAAGTTCTCTGGTCAAATGCGCATAAAATTTTAGCATAAAAATCACAAAAAATTCAGAAAACTACCGATGCATAAATCCACTTGGCATGCCAATATTCACCTTGTGGGACACTAACTGTGAAAGTCTTGACAGATGTTGACCATGGAAATTTCAAATTCCCACCACTTAAAACACATTGGTGCTACGGAATGTCATTCAGTTTGTAAACAGGGAGCCTTTTCACCCCTCACTGATCATGTCTCCATCCACCATGCTTTTCCCAAAGTGTCCCAAATCAACACCAGGAAGTGCAGTTTGTAGCCCCATCTGTAAGTTGAATATCAGATGTATCAGAAATGCTGAAAAATCGCAGCTCATAAAATCCATAAAAGTATGCTCTCAAATTTCAAAACAATGTAGGTCGTGGGCACTGACCCGGAAGTGATTAACTCCGGTCTGATGTTCTTTACATAGTATGACTGCATATACCCTCGACCCCAAGCAGCCTGTGAAAGAAACTAACGGAAGGGTGGTAACATAATAATGATGAAGTACAGCGAAAGCTATGAATTCTGATACCTAGATAAACCGAACCAACCTCTATACACCAACATTATTCATGGTTCCGTTACTTAAGTCTTAAGTATTTAGAAGAGTAATAAACCATAACCCTGCGAAAACTGACACTATAATCCGGTCCCAAGCCTGATCCGTATACATAGGTTTCAAGGTCATAGTTTATCTTACGGGACCAAATTAAACTGTATCTTTACGAAGTCAAACGTTTGCCAACCTTTGTCATATCCGAACCAACTTTCATCTCTTTCATACTGTCGTATAGTTTGTTCATTCCCGTGGGGGATGCTTTGCACCAGGTCTGGTTTGGTGTGGGGTGGGATACATTGCTTCATATGTAGAAAGGGCTGTCGGCGATATTAAACTTTTGAGTAAGCTTTGATTTGTACAAAAAGTAAAGACCAACTGGGTGGCTCTCTGACATTTAAGGGGTACTGTAACTTCGTGGTTTGTTCAACGTAACAGTTCGTGGATTTGCGTTTGTGCGAGTTTTCATTTGCCGATCCGGGCTGTATTGCAGGTAACGTTCTCCCTCTTCTTCGTTCAGAGTAATGTCCCCCTACATCAAGACCCAGGATTCCTTTCCAGTTCTGATGCCGAAATGTACATAGTTGGTGAGCCACATTGAATGCAGGAAGGAATTTGGATCATCAGGCCCCAATTGGTTGGCGAACAATAACTTCTGGATGCCTTCCTTCGACATTGGATGGTTTGTGTTCTTTTCCAATGGACTTCATCTGCTCCTGTTTTGATTTCAATACCTCCTTACATCTACTGAATTGTATATCAGTCATGATGGGCACACCAAATTTCTTCTTCTTCAGATGTCTGTCCATTGATGATAGGCCTTAATGTCGTTGGTTCATACTCCCATCATTCTTCCTCACTGAGAGCATGAAATTGGCAATGTAATTATCCAGTTCTTGTAGAGCGATCAGTTCTCGTTCATGGCTCTCCTTCTGAGATGAGCTGAAAATTGCCATATCACTTTTTTTCTGTTGGTGTTTTCATTTTCCTGGGTCCTCAGAAATCCTTCACATCATCCACAGTGACTGTGTTGAAACGCCCATTATTTACAAGAAAACAAGAAAACGTATGACCCCACATGCAGGCCGATAAACTGATGCCCACTTTTTCATCAGAGAGTTCCTAATCGCTATCATAAAGGACCTTCTATCTGCGAATCTCTACATCAAAGAGCTTTGCCAATGTGATATCAAGCAACATGTTCACATTGTAGAGACCTAATTATTTAATAATCCGATGAAACAAAATTGTGAAACATGGTCATTGATCACTGCATAAGATGATGGGGATAACCGGCTGTCACAGACCTATCAAAACGCATGAGAGCTTTGTTTAGCAGTACCGCTATTTTCGTTACCTATGTGAGAGCAACCATGGCAAATTTGTGTATAGTTTTGAAGAAATAATTTTTTTTATTTATATGCCCATCAGAATTACTTTGCGGAAGAAATCATATTCAACTCTAATAACTGGTATATTCAAGAGCTCGAGGTGGCAATCTTTGGATATAATTTCTTTCATACTATAGGCCTGACAGAATTTGGCCATAACTCTTCCTATGAATAATGCCTGTGTTTGTGGCTACACACAATTCTGAGATTGCCTGGGTTTGTTATCAACTTGGGGCTTTTGTCCACTTGGAACTTTTGTCTGATGAAGCTTTTGTCTGTTGGGTTTTTTGTCCACAGTGCCTCTGTCGAGATACACCAACTTCACACCCCTCCCCCTCCCATATCAGATGGATATTCGGCATGTTGTTGTTGTTGTCTTCAACATTTGGATTTCCAATAGACAGAGACTTGTGAAATTTGCAGCAGTTTCAAACATGGATATAGCCCACGTATGCTAATATTTCTTTCTTCTGGGTCTTTGCTTCACAATGATACTTCAGTTTAGTCACGGAGTTCAAGCAGAAATGAATCCACGAAAAATGAGCATGGCATAACAAATTGCCGATTTGCGGAAAATCCGGAAGCGGACCCGAAAATTAGAAGCAGCGTTACAAGTTCAACTAAGGCTACTTTAACTACTGTCCTTAAAAACGGCAAGAATTATTTTATTCTTGAAACAGTTCAGTTTTCTAAGTGAGAATTGGTAGTATTCTCACGAAAGAAAAGAAATAATTGATCCAGAGATCCGATTTTAGTTTGAAGTCCGGGTTTTTATACATGCACTTCTCAAGCACTTCAGCATTGAGACGGGGGGCGAGACCGTACGAGAGAGAGAGAGAGAGCAGACGCTAATTACAAAACAAGAAAATGATATATTATGTTTTTAATGTGAAATGGTACTTAGAAGAGTGAAATCTATTTGTGTGGGAGTATAATCTTGCAACTGAACCGCAGTCGTCATTAAACAAAAACAACATGATTCGTCGGTGAAATAGCATCCAGAACAGACACTACCATACTGTACCGTGAACAGTTATCAGCCTGATGATATTGAATGAAATTTATACCACAGACACTGCTGTTTATTACTGGTTTGTTGGTAAGAGTGGAGTCAGATCACAGTGCAATAGTTTCACGGTTGTGCAGAAATTTCTCTTTGAAAATACTGACAGAAACATCTGGGAAAAGGCCTACGACTATACACCAGTTTGCAAAGAATCTCTGCAATTTAATGGGCTGGTTTATTGTCCTCCGCCACGAAGTGGTGGGAGGACTTGGAAATGCTAGCCGTCCGTCCGTCCCACATCTTGTGAACGCGATATCTCGAGAACAATTCGGCCAATCGACTTCAAACTTGAGAAGGTGCTTCACATCAGTTAGACGGCCATTGGTATTGATTTTCACTGAGATACGTAATCCAAGATGGTCGCCATCGACCATATTGGATTCTGTCCGTCCCACATCTTGTGAACGCGATATCGCAAGAACAATTCGACCAATCGACTTCAAACTTGAGAAGGTGCTTCACATCAGTTAGACGGCCATTGGTATTGATTTTCACTGAGATACGTAATCCAAGATGGCCGCCATCGACCATATTGGATTCTGTCCGTCCCACATCTTGTGAACGCGATATCTCAAGAACAATTCCACCAATGGACTTCAAACTTGAGAAGATGCTTCACATCAGTTAGACGGCCATTGGTATTGATTTTCACTGAGATACGTAATCCAAGATGGCCGCCATCGACCATATTGGATTCTGTCCGTCCCACATCTTGTGAACGCGATATCTCAAGAACAATTCCACCAATGGACTTCAAACTTGAGAAGATGCTTCACATCAGTTAGACGGCCATTGGTATTGTTTTTCACTGAGGTACGTAATCCAAGATGGCCGCCATCGACCATATTGGATTCTGTTCGTCTCACATCTTGTGAACGCGATATCTCAAGAACAATTCCACCAATCAACGTCAAGCTTGGGAAGGTTCTTCACATCAGTCAGACGGCCATTGGTGTTGATTTTCACTGAAGTACGTAATCCAAGATGGCTGCCATTGACCATATTGGATTCCATCCGTCCCACATCTTATGAACGCGATATCTCGAGAACAATTCAACCAATCGACTTCAAACTTGGGAAGGTTCTTCACGTCAGACGGCTATTGGTATTGATTTTCACTGAGGTACGTAATCCAAGATGGCTGCCATTGACCTTATTGGATTCAGTCCAACCCACATCTTGTGAATGCGATATCTCGAGAACAGTTCGACCAATCGACTTCAAACTTGAGAATGTGCTTCGCATCAGTTAGACGGCCATTGGTCTTGATTTTCACTGAGGTACCTAATCCAAGATGGCTGCCATGGACCATATTGGATTCACTCCGTTCCACATCTTGTGAACGCGATATCTCGAGAACAATTTGACCAAACGACTTCAAACTCGAGACGGTGCTTCACATCAGTTAAGACAGCCATTGGTATTGATTTTCATTGAGGTAGTATGTAATCCAAGATGGCTGCCATTGACCATCTTGGATTTCACTCACCCATATTGTACCCATCTGTGTTGTGAACGGGATAGCTTGATCTATTCTACCCATCGATTTATAAACCTCACCATCCACAAATCCATATACAACTACAGACTTACATTCCAGTGTTACACTACCCATTACTGCTTCCCAAACCTCAGATTGTCTCAACAATTCCAGATAAACGTCTCTTTCCACATACACATATCCACTTTCCAAGTTATATTCAAGGAGATATTGGAAGCGCTGTATGCTCTCAAACAGGCTACTTGGCGGAGGACCTACTAGCTACTCAGCTTGTGTTTTTATTAAATATGACTTGTTCGAAAATGTATTGCTGTAAGTCACCATGCATGTCTGTTAATTTTTGTCTCCAGATTTACTGGTGAATTAGTCATGGAGAACCTGAATTGAGAATTAAAACACTGAACGGGCCAGTAGTTATTGAAACACCTGACTGTTCAATTACTGGGCAGTTTTCTCCATCTACTGCATTGCAAATTAGCTTCATTGCAGAAATACATTCCCGGATAGTTTCAAAGGATACATGTGCAAAGACAGTACACCAAGAGTTGTCGCCCATGCTTCACGAGATCAACTCCGGTGATTCCAATGCTGAAAATGAGCGTCTTTTGGCTGTAGGTGCATTTATATGAGCCATCTGAACCAGTCAAGATTAGAGGAATAGAAGAGTCAAAGACCTATACATAATTATTCTGAAACATTCTAGGGGCCAAGGTATAACGGAAATTTATTATTTTTGCATTTTTTCCTGCTGCCGCCTATACTTACCACATTACGATGAGCTAAAGTTACTCGTAGTGCGCATTTCATGATGGGAAGGAAACCTGGCTGATTTTCAAACTGTCCAACGATCTATTGGGGTCACTAAAATTAATAGTTCATTTATCATCGCTCCCTGCCCCAAAGATTCGTGTTATTTATTATTGTCACTAACTGCAGTATGTGTCTCAGACATTTTGTTCTAGCAACGTGTGGCAACATGTATTGAAGAGCTAATTTATGCTGATTACATTGTTCATACTCACAATAACTTAATTAGAAAACAAATAGTTTTGCCGCCCCCCCCAACACACACAAAACACACACACACACACACACACCCACCCGGCACATCGGAGTACATGGACAATTTACCATTGTTCACGTTGTTATCTTTGCTAAATTCCCGAAAATCTCTCACGCTCTGGGGAAAACTGCAAATTAAGGTGAATTCCTCCACCATTTCCCCCATAGGTTCTTTTAATTATTATGAATCTGATGTTTCTTATATAAGTAAAAGTATAGTAAATTATATTTTTAAAAAAATGCTAAAAAAGCGTACACTTATGATGACCACAACATCCATGCCCAAATTTGAGAGAAAACTTGAAAACCGATTTCATTTCTCCACATACAGAACCCTTGGCAATACTCTTGATCTTGTCGATCTGGCAAACATTATCAGCTTCCGTAAAAGACAGAACCGCTTTTTTTGGCAATTTTGACACTGAACTCAAATAAATTTCCATTGGAATGGAGTGGGGGTTTCAATTGACTACCGCATCAAAGGAAAAGCAAGTTTTAACAAATCACAAACATGTTACTTATTTCTACCTTGAATAATTGTTAACATGCATGTTCTTTCAACATTTTGGGAATATCGCAGAGATATTTCTGAATGTTGGATCTGATGTTGATGATGCACTACAGTGAGCTCCGCCACGATTTCTTCAATCAATATTGCCGCAACTTTTTGTTCTGGCAATAATACCGTAATATTGCCGTAACACGAGTCCCCTGCAGCTGGGATAGCCCACAGTGTTGCCAGAAGTTTTCTGTCTGGCAATATTGCGGTAATATTGCCGCAACAGTACGGTGATATTGCCGCAACATGGTCTCCGTCCAGGCTATCTTACAGTGTTGCCGGAAGTTTTCTTTCTGGCAATATTGTGGTAATATTGCCGCAAAATTGCGGTGATATTGCCGCAACATGGTCACCGTTCAGGTTATCCTACAGTGTTGACGGAAGTATTCTTTCTGGCAATATTGCGGTAATATTGCCGCAACATGATCAGTGTCCAGGTTTTCTTACAGTGTTGCCGGAAGTTTTCTGTATGGCAATAATGTGGTAATTTTGCCGCAATATTGCCACAACATGGTCGCTTTCATATTTAAATTAGGTTGCGGCAATATTGCTGCAACTAGTGGCAAGAAGCTTCTATTTTGCTAAGGGTATACAAATAGCCAACATGCTATTGTCTCTTGGAAGAATAACTAATTTATCTTGAAGGTCAGCAAGAACTTCTTGCACTATGGTGCCTCTCAACATTTGTTTTGATTGTGAAAGGGTTTTTCTGTCGATGTGGCAACTTTGTTAATGTCTTTGAGATGAACCGACAATATATTACGCACATTCACTCCCATTCCTCAACCCCTCATAGTGTTTTAACTCTTATTTTATTCCCCCCCCCCCCCTGAGCCTGACGAGTTATTACTAAACCTGTAATCACATTCTCACGGTTAAAAATGAACGTGATTTACTCCTTAGTATGGAATCGCTCATTGGCGTTAAAAGCACCGTACTTTCATATTACTTGAACACATTTTTTAATTCTATTTCGTCCGTACGCTCAGACCCCGAATTAGGAATAATCGTTGTTCTGAGATGAAACCCACGATTGCTCATTGCTATTGAAACCATATCATACCTAACAATTGGTTAGAAGATCAGCAACATCGAAGATGAGATCAGCAACATCAAAGATGAGATTAATGTGAGTAGCTAAGGAAACAGGGAAAGGCAGAATCCGAGCTAAAGTGGGACACAGCACATTCTTGTAAACATTTCTCCATTTCATTTCCGTGATTTTATAAGCACTAAGTTCTTTGGGAAGAGAGAAAAGCCATCAAATTTTGCCAAAAGGCAATATACAAGCGTCTAGTCCGTCATTCGCTATTCAGTCGTCATCTGTTAAAGAATTTTCGCATGTATCATGAAAATTTATTTGCGAAACAGTTTCATCAAAGAAAATGCTTTGGAAGAACTGACGTGACCGCATGTTAAGAAGTCACGGCCACGATAAGGGGGGCATACTTAACCTAGACTTCTTTTCGTGGGAGATAACCACCTACTGGTGGCTGATTCAGAAACTAGATTAATGTCCTGAAACGTTGGTCAGTGCAAAATATCTGCGTATATTCCCATTTTTTTATGTTAAACGCCTGGCTCACAGTCACTGCATGGAGAGGGGAACAAAACATGTGCCTGTTTCACGTCCCTCTTTTTGGGGTATGGCTATCTTGAATTTATCCGACCAAGACTCTATCAAACTGACAAACTGATCTATCATCATTCTGCTGAGCGCCAAGTTGATGAGATAAATCCATGTACAGTCTTCTCTCAGATAGCATATTCTGCAAGTGTGGCACTTATGAGGATATTCTGTGCTGTATATCGGCATTATCAAATTCTATGATAATTATCGTTCGATTACGACAAATTACTATCGTATCGTACAATATCTTCTTGACAATCTCCAGAATACCATCTGAATGACCGTCTAAGCTCATTGATAGCTTCGGTTTTCAAGAAAACTGATCGCCGATATATCAATGTCCGAAACCATGAAGCACGCTTTAGCTCTACTATGTACACGGGATATCGTTCATGGGATGTTTCTTGTTTGAATTTCTCATTAATAATATCTATACGCCCTTTTGACTGACCTATATATATTCTCTCATGAATACGACTACATGCAGACGCTTTCAAAAACCTATCAGTTCAAAGCCCGTTCCTTCTCAGTCACTAATCGTTATATAGACGCTTCTGTCGCTGTGGATAATCGGTATATAGTTTCCAAAATTTGGCGAGCGTAGCGTGCAAGATCTATGGCATTTCGTTTCGGAAATTCTTTAATGGACGACGTCTGAATATTGAATGACGGACTAGACGTTTGTATTCGTAACTTAATTGTGTCTAATTCCGCTGACAATGGGCTTCGGGGACCACCCTTTTTTTTACACCGGGGCTAGGGGCCGTATGAACTCCTGTACTTTAACTTCCTCTTGATGTTCATATAAAAATGCGCAATCAACGCCTGACTGAGATATATATCATTTTTGGATAACCATTTTACTACGAAAATCATATGGATTAAGAATACTGAACAGTAATACGGATTTGATATTTTTGGAACATGTCTTACCGGCATAATTGAAAACTGTTGACCGCTTCTCTGTTGCAGAAAACTAGCTTATGTTTATGTATACTATGTTCTCTTTAAATCTGGTGCTAATGCTGCGATTTTAATTTGGCCTTTGGAGTATGGGCGCGAAAATTCGTCAATGGGGATGGCGGCTGAATATTGAATTAAACAATTGCGGATGTACACTTTGTATACAAGATCTCCGGTGCTACGTTTCATAACTTGCGTCTAATTCAGCTAAACTCAGAGCTAGGGCCGTTTGAATATCAAGTGTTTTATATCTCCATGGTGTTCAAATGCTCATCATGTCTTGCTGACTTCATTGGACACTGCTGAACGCTTCTCTTTTGGGAACCATCTTCCGTTTTTATCATTTTTGTTCATTTCATACATATTTTGAATTGGTGGTAACTGTCAAGCGAAATAGGTGTTTCCACTGTTGACGTGAAAATTCTTTTATAGACGACGGCTGAATATTGAACGTCGGATCTAACGCTTGATAATGGAAATGACTTAGTAATGGCGAGAATGTTCATGCTTCCGCCATATACATGTAGTCAGCCTACTGTTGTTGAGATTACATTAAAATGGATAAAAACAAGGCCTAAAGAATAAAATCTGTCAAATTAGTCAAATGGGAAAACCGATCACATTTGGTTGATGCTCTGTGCGTTTTTCATTGAAACGCGATTGGAGGCAATCAGATATTCTGCAATACAATCACACTTGAGAGTTTATCAAATTACAGGCTAGCAGCTGGAAAGACGGACTATTTCATCGATTGTATGTAATCTGGGAAGGTATACGTCAGTGTCAGAATTCGTCGTTCCAAATTACCACTGGAAATCGATCACGAGTAGGTGACTCAGCCCAGTTTGCTATCAAGCACTTTCATTGGTCCAAATCGATTGAATATTTACCACGGTCCTTATTTATCATCACGACGCCCCCTAGGGACGTGTGCGCAAATCAAGTCCTGTTGATTGATCCGAAATCTGTGGGATCCCAATGACAGGGCATTCTATTACCGGAGTGCTTAATCTCCTTGCCTATAGGTAGACCAGAGACAGTTCGCATCGCAATTCGTAAACAGTGATAAAATCCACACTGAGGCTCAGGGGAGAGCATCAAGTTAATTTGCCTGTTGTGCGACATTTTGCTCTTCATTACTCTGCCGCCATTCGTCCAGTTCACGAACAATGGTATATTTACATACGAAGATTAAAGGTAAATGGAAGTGCGCTGTCTGAATGTACGAACGAGTTTTGCTTACAAGTAGAGGAATATGGGTCAAGTGGTAACACCGCTTTACTGAGGCTGCTTGAGAGCTTACATTTCCTGGTTCAGATCTGACACCTATATCAACGATCTCTATAAGCATTATACACACAAACGTTCCCCGATGGTGAAGATATTCCGTATCATACACATCGGCATGATACTACGTCTTCTCTGTAACGGTATCCTAGTGGGTTCGATGTGGTACGCTACATCTTTAGCAACAAGTTAACGTGGCAGTCACATATTGGATCATTATGCTCAAAATTATCTAGAAATATAGGTATTTTAAACAATATTAAAAATTGTGTAAACAGAAAGACCCTAATAATTTTATATTACTCATTATTCTACTCTTACGTCTCCTATTGCAGCATGGTCTGGGCCAACACATATCCCACACACCTTCAGCCATTAATTATTCTGCAAAAACGGCTTATTCGCATTGTAACATCCAGTACCAGATTAGCACATACCGGAAACCTATTCTTGGAGCTAAATATTCTTCCTATACATACAATAAATGATTATCTTATTCTGATATTTGCGGACAAATTTTTCTATCATTCAGTCTTTCTTCCCTCCAGCTTGCAAAATTACTTCACTAAGCTATCTGCTATACACAACTATCCAACCAGACAGGCCAACCTTAATTTATACAGGCCGTTTTATAAATCGCAACTCTCATTCTATTCTTGTAAAATAAAGGGACCCCGATTATGGAATTCACTACCCGTCAGCCTGAAATCTTGCGCCTCCAAGTCTGTTTTTAAATCTCGCCTAAAAAAAATCCTGTTAAACAGTTTGTGACACGGTAACCTGGTATACATAAACACATTGTAACCGATGTCTTACTAGTTATTTATTTACCCTGTACTCTCCTGCAATCTGTGAGTATTCATCCGACCTTCTTTCCTAGTTAAGCATGCTCGGTTGTCTATCCAGCGCGTCACGTCTATTTATGTAATTTTGCAACAACTAAATGTTCTCGTCCTAAGCATTGATTTCTCGACAAATTAGCAATAGTGGTGCTTATATCTTATTCACCGCCTCTATATATATAATAACATTTCCATGCTTTGTATATAATTTTATTTCCACAAGAACTATATATAGTCCTGTCGCTGAAATTAGCCTATGTATATTCACTTGTTAATTCGGGATAGAACAAGCCCCCTGGGGTTTTATTCCCGCCACATATGCGGCTAACTACTCATTCCTGTATATTCTGCATATCTGTTCTCTCTTGCTGTGTGGTGAATAAATATTCATTCATTCATTCATGTTGCGGTTATGAACACGTGAATATCACCTCTGGTACCATAAACCTGCCAGCACAATGTTTTCTGTTTAGTCATCAGTTAGCCAATGGCGGTTTACACCGGGACGATTATGGTCACTATTCAGACAAAAGAGAGTCGATGGCACATCCGGGCAATCATGAAAAGGGGTGAAGTAACGAAGATCACCGGTCAGAGAACTACGGTCACCAGTCAGACAATTGGGTTCACTATCCAAAAAATTCAGGATACCTTTTTAAATATGCAATGACGCTTTACAAGTCGGTTAACGAGGGTCGTAATTCAGATAATTATGGAAACCATTCGGATATTGAAGGTTTATCAGTTAGATAACCACAGAGGTCGGTTACACATTTAATGTCATCACCCAAAGCTATATATTAAAGAGTAAGTAGCGTCTGGTAAGTACAAACATCAGTTCGACAAATAAGGCTTCCCGGTAGACGCTATCAATCGAAAAATTCTGAGCCATCAGACATATAATCATGGGCGTCAGTCGAACAATCCGATTAGCCAGTTCAAATTTTCTGAACGTCCGCATACGGTGATCAGTCAGACGTATATTCCCTCTCAGTGAAACGAAAGAACGAACCCTAGTCAGACATGGTCATCAGCTTTTGAATCACAAACGTCAGTCAAACAAGGACATTACAAGCGTCTAGTCCGTCATTCATAATCCAGCCGTCGTCCATTAGAGAATATCCGCGTCCATAATCCAAAGACCTATTCCATTTTCCACATAACAGTATTAGCACCAAATTGAAAAAGACAATCATAGTATACATAAACATAGGCTTGTTTCCTGCAAGAGAGAAGCGGTCAACAGTTTTCAATGATGCCGGCAAGACATCATGATGTTCCAAAAATATAAAATCCGTATCGCTGATCAGTATTCTAATCCATAATATTCGTTATAGAGTCGTCATCTAAAAAAAAAAGATGTATCTCAGTCACGCTTTGATTGTGACTGTTCATATGAGTACCATGAGGATCTTGAAGTACATGGGCTCATACGGCCCCTAGCCCCGGGTTAAGCGGAATTAGACACAAGTTACGAAACGTAGCGCCATAGATCTTGCACGCTACGTTCGTGTTTTGCTATCAGCATGCGATATGTATCGCCAAATTTGAGAAACTTTGAGTGGAGGCGCTTGGTGGAATAGCCCTGTTTTATAAGTTTCTGCAACAATGTTTGTGACGTTGATTAAAATCATCACATTTAACACAGGATCTAGCAAATGCTACTAAGCGAGACATGTATACGCCATATGCAGGTCCCACTGGAATATTACTATCCAGAAAGGGATAGTTTACGATGTCGAAATTGTAATCATCTCTTTTGTCATAAAGTCGACGAGAGAGAATGCCCGCTTCATTTTTATAGAGATAGAGATCTAAATAAGAAGTGCCTGTAGGGCTATCTGTAGTTTCCTTCAAATCCAGTGAAGGTGGATATATATCCTTCACTGCGTCATTTATATAGCGATTATCCACAGCGAGAAGATCGTCTATATAGCGTTTGGTGAATGAGAAGGAACGGGCTTTGAATGGATCGGTTTTTGAAAGCGCTTGCATATAAGAGAACAGATACAGGTCGGCCAACAGGGGTGCACAATTAGTACCCATTGGAATACCTATATCCTGCTGATATATTGTGTTGCCAAATTTCACATAGATATTTTTAATGAGAAATTCAAGCAACTTTATAAACAAAGAAACATCCCATGAATGATATCTCTTGTATGTAGTCGAGCTAAAGAATGCTTTATGGCTTCCGACATTAATATATCTACGATCAGCTTTCTTGAACACAGATACTATTAATGAACTTAGACGGTCAATAAGGTCCTGATGAGGGATTGTAGTATAGAGAGTCGAGAAATCCCATGTGGATACATGTCTGTACGGTATGTGACCTTTAGCATCAAGCTCTTCCGTAAGACATTTTGAGTTTTTCAATATCCGCATACATTCAACACCAGAGTTCTTAGAAATAGTGGCGCAATACCTTTCCCAAAATGCTTTTACCTCCTGAAGGGCCCTCGTCAATAGGGTTGAAAGAAGCTTGGTGGTGTAGCTTCTAGAACCAGCTATGAATCTAGCTTTGTATGGTGATTTATGCATTTTGGGAGTCCAGTATATTTTTGGTATGTCGTTATGATTGGTTGGAAGACGAATACCTCTTTCCCTGAGAAACTTTTTGTGATTGTTAAATAAATCTTCCAGAGTAAATGCAGTTTGGGAGTAAGTAGACTGATTTGATGAAGATATGTCTACACTCAATTCTTTAACCAGCACCTGGTAATAGTAATATTTACATATGAAATATTATACATTATTATATTATTCGGAGCTTTGTCTGCTGGGACTATGACGAATTTACTCTGGAGATTTGCTAGAACTTCTTGCGAATTGAGGTTTCTCAGAACTTGTTTTGCTTGGGAAGAGTACTTCTGTCAATATGGCGGATTGTTTCAACGACCTTGCTCTTGGTGAGGTCCAGCCAATCAGCGAGTACTGTAGGTTCAACCTTTTCACGCTTAGACCAATCAATAACGTACTGTTCCAATGCAGACAGGACTATCTTCTGGTCGGCCTTCAGATTTATTCTTCTTGGCTCTCTATATTTAGGTCCCTTCATCAGGAGTAATCTTAGGTCCTTATCACTCATCACATCAAGGTCACCAGTCACAACATGTTTGCATGGTGTATAGATAAAGTTCGACGATTCACAATCACAACTATAGCCTCCTGACGTGTATAAGTTCCAGTCAAACTCCTGGACAGCATTGGAGTAATTGAATATTTTGGTGGCTATAGATTTAGTGTACTTATATGTTGACGCCAGTTAACAACGAATGTCTTCTGACTAATGACGCGGACAATTAAGTAAATTTAATAGATGTGCACGTCATGCATACCTCATAATGATTTTAATTGTCTATTCTAGTTGGTTTTCTGTACGGTTTGACTGGCATACAGTTTGAGCTACCCAAATATGTCAACAAAAGCCTCCATTATAAGTTTCTCAAATTATTTGATAAATATCGTACATTGACGGCAAAATACAACCGTAGCTTTCAAGATCGCTGGCACTACGGTCCGTACCTTGTGTCTAATTCCACTAGGGCCGTGTGAACCTCATTAGCTTTTCATCTCCATGATGCTCAAATGAGCAGGCAAAAAAAAGCGTGGCTGAAATACACCCTAGAAAATGACTAGGAAATTCATTTCGATAAATAGTAGTGGTCCGTGATAAGGATGTTACGAACGTCTTTGTGTCATCATTTGAAACTGTTGATCGCCTCGCTGTTGCAGGAAACAATCTTGTGGGGTTTTTTTTATAATTGACAATTTTCTATTTGTTATTGATTCTAATTGTCGTAAGAAGAACGATAATTAACGCGGAAATTCTTTTGTAGACGACGACTGAACATTGAATTCGGATTTGACATCTATGCCCATGGATGTATCTATAATATCGTGGTTAGATATAATGAGTGTTAACGATCAACTACATCGTGAAGTGAATTGCCCTGAATTAGTATTTTATAACTGCCATTTTATTAAATTCGAAAGTATGCCCGTAAATGTATTTATAATCTCAACGGAATATAATTGTTCTTCTGGGAATATCCCTTCGTGTTCGAGATTAATGTCCGGAAAAGGTATCGTTTCTGCAAATCATAAATTTATCCGAAGCACTGTAAACTCACAAAAATAGCCACACATAATACTTTTCTGATGTTTTTACCAGTGCAATGGAATCGAATAAGACTGTCAAATCTTGCACATGTTGGAAGGAATTCAAATGTTGAGCTTGGTTTGAGCCAGACGTGTAAACACAGACGGGGGAATTCTTTAATGGACGACGGCTGAATATTGAATGACGGACTAGACGCTTGTACAGTACATTGCGCCGTAATAATTGTAATTGAGTTTGGTTAATGTTAAGACTAATTGATAGAAAATCTATCGTGATAAGAAAATGCAGAAACTGTGCATATAATGTTCGGTAACTTCTGCAAACAGTCGCACTAGAGGAATTTAGCGTGGGCTGTGGATCTTCCAACTGTGACACTTTCAGAAAGCTTGAGGTTAGCAAATCACGTTCGACCCCTAAATTTCAGTCGTGAAATTATTTGTTGTGACTCGCTACAGCACAAAATGTACGCTAATACAAGTGAATTGATATGCCATATGTTACGGTTACTAGGCATGCGCCTTGTTTGCATTTTATATCCTACAGATGCCCACACTGGAAGTTGCATAACGTTGTCAACATGACTCTTCAGAATCACAACGAGATCAGAAAAAAATGAAACCCAGTGAAATATAAATTAGACTCAATATAATTGCAATGCGACACCCTAGAATCACAACGAGACTGTTTGGAATCTCTAAGACTGGTTAGAATCACTGTGAGGCCATAGTTAGAATCGCTTTGAGACTCATTAGAATTACAATGAGACTAGCTGATTTCTTCCTAATAGAGAATTCCATGACAAATCAACACATGGGAATCACAAAAAGATTCATTCGAATTTCAAAGAGTCACCGATATCTCATCGAGATATTTACTGTAAGGTAATTCGATATCTGGCGTGGTACAATAATGCAAATCCTGATTGTCTCCTTGAAACAGGAAATGCCGGTATCCAGCCATCTTTCCCTCAGTGCGCGGGCGTGTAACTGGATGAGCAACTCATCTTCAAATCGACCTTGTCACATTGATGATATAAAATCTAATTGATGATGGCAACATTCATTAAACCCCTTCGTAGATTCGTATCTCTTCAGTCGACACTGACGAGTTAGTTTTAAGGGTAGGGTAATTTTTATGGAAGGGTGAACAATTTGAAGTTTTGGGACGACCAAACATGATTTACAGCGGTGCGCGGACGGAGGACATTTCTGTAACTAGAATTATGATCTGATGTAAACGAGACGCCATATGGCGATGCCAGGCGTACTAGACAGGTCCCAGCCAAGAAAAAAACTAACATTTTTTCGGGTCAAAGTTTTCTCAGTGGTTCCGTCATCCTTGACTTATGCCCTTTCAATTTAGCTGAGGGGCCACCCTGGATTTGGCCTCAAATCCAAAATGGCCGCCAAAATCCAAAATGGCCGCCAATACCCATAGAAGCTCACAATTTTCTGCTCGAAAATCAATTTTCTAACCACAAACTAGGTTTTTTTTCTAGTCCTACGTAGGGTATGGATAATTAGTTAATTTTGGAAGTATTTGTAATTGGTCTGAAAATTCAATATGGCCGCCAAAACCCAAAATGGCGGCCAATGTCCATTGAATTACACATTTTCCAGCCCTAATATGTAGAGATGGACCTTCCTTGGTCCGAATGCGTCCGGTGAGGTGTCATCTTGTAGCTCTCGGGGTGTAGACCCCGATTTGAGGGATATCCATGTCATCTGTGACGTCATCAGTATGAGTAGTAGCAAAAGCGGGCATTTTGGGGGTGCGTGGGGGTGTGTTTGGGGTAAAGATGGACCATTCTTGGTCCGAATGTGTCGTGTGGGGTGTCATGTGGTAGCTCTCGGAGTGTAGACCACGACTTGAGGGTTTTCCATGTCATCTGTGACGTCATCGGTGACGTCATCAGCACGAGTAGTAGCGAAAGTGGGCATTTCGGAGGTGCAATGGAGTGCGTTTGGAGTACATGACGGCCTTTTTTTCCATCCAGTTACCTGTGAGTGTGAATGTATGCGAGCGTGTGTGTGTGAGTGAGTGAGTGTGAGTGAGTGAGCGAGTGAGTGAGTGAGGCATGCACAACGGCCTTGAGGCGTCCCCAACGCCCGTCTCAACGCATGGACGCACTAACGACGGTGAATGAGCGAGTGAATGAGTGAGTGAGTGAGTGAGATCAGAATGGTCAAACGGACCGTGTGGGGTATCAGTGTGAAGCTCTCGCGGGTCAGACTGGTTTGTTTTCATTGGAAGTCTCGCCAATCTGCGCATGCGCAGTTGGGGTTTTGTAAATAAAGTGGTCATTTTGAGAGGTGCGTGGGATCTGTTGAGTGATGAGGGACCATTCTTGGTCCGAATGCCTCGTGTGAGGTGTCAAAGTGAAGCTTTCGTGGTGTAGACCATGACTTGAGGGGTGTCCCTGTCATCTGCGACGTCATTCTTGACGGCATCAGTATGAGTAGCAGCCAAAGTGGGAATGTTGGTGGTGTGAAGTAAGGTGTTTGGGGTAGAGGGGGACCATGCTTGGTCCAAATAGCCCGGTTGGGGTGTCCCAGTGAAGCTTTCGTGGGGTACAGTCAGACTGGCATGTTTTTTTCATTAAAAGTCACGCCAATCTGAGCATGCTCAGTTGTGGTGTAGTAAGTAAAGTGATCATTCTGGAGGTGCATGGAGATGTGTTTGAGCGATTGAGGGACCATTCGTGGCCCGAATGCGTCGTGTGAGGTGTCAAAGCAAAGCTTTCATGGTGTGGACCACGACTTGAGGGATATGCGGGTCATCTGTGACGTCATTGCTGACGTCCTCAGTAGGATTTGTAGCCAAAGTGGATATTTTTGGGGTGTGAAGGAAGGTGTTTGGGGTAGAAATCCGTGGTCTGAATGCGTCGGAGGTGCCATCTTGTAGCAACACCCACCAACGACAAGTTCAATGCTTCAACGCCCTGGTGAATTAGCCCTGAAGCCCTGCACACCTATACATAGCTCTACGGGTGTAGTCCGTGATAAGTACTATTCTGATTGGTTAGTCCAAAAGTAGAGCAACAACAACAACATCAACGAATACAGCTCAATCCTTTTATTATCCCTTCCATCACAGCACATCCACGCTAACGGAACCACTATGGGTGTGTTTGCAATTCACCTATGCTATTGTCCGTGTATTCAGAAGTTCATTGTTCTGATCTCAGAATGATGAGGGCCACGAGTTAATCCCTATATGTACAGACACCACCACACACCGCACCGCACCCTGGTGTACCCTATACCCTAATGGCTACAGGGTGCACAATAGGTACGCGCACATGTGTGCGATGACGTCACTTCCGAGCTCTGAGCTCCATAAAATTTGAGCTCCAAGAGCTCTGCCACATGTGCGCTACCACCACCACCGGGCGTTGACGGGCGTCAACGCCCGGTGGTGGTGGTGTGTGCTAGTGTGTGGTGGTGGTAGAACTGGTGTATGGTGGTGGTAATAGTGGTGTGTGGTGGTGTCGGTACATATAGGGATTAACTCGTGTCCCTCATCATTCTGAGATCAGAACAATGAACTTCTGAATACATGGACAATAGCGTAAGTGAATTATAAACACACCCATAGCGGTTCCTTAGCGTGAATGTGCTATGATGGAGGGGATAATAAAAGGATTAACCTGTAATCTTTGATGTTGTTGTTGTTGTTGCTCTACTTTTGGACTAACCAATCAGAATAGTACTTATCAAGGACTACACCCGTAGAGCTACGTATAGGCGCGCAGGGTTTCAGGGCTAATTCACCAGGGCATTAAGCATTGAGCTTGTCGTTGTTGGGTGTTGCTACAAGATGACACCTCCGACGCATTCAGACCACGGATTTCTACCCCAAACACCTTCCTTCACACCCCAAAAATATCCATTTTGGCTACAAATCCTACTGAGGATGTCAGCAATGACGTCACAGATGACCCGCATATCCCTCAAGTGGTGGTCCACACCATGAAAGCTTTGCTTTGACACCTCACGCGACGCATTCGGACCAAGAATGGTCCCTCAATTGCTCAAACACATCCCCACGCACCTCCAGAATGACCATTTTACTTACTACACCACAACTGAGCATGCTCAGATTGGCGTGACTTTTAATAAAAAAAAACATGCCAGTCTGACTGTACCCCACGAAAGCTTCACTGGGACACCCCAACCGGGCTATTTGGACCAAGCATGGTCCCCCTCTACCCCAAACACCTTACTTCACACCACCAACATTCCCACTTTGGCTACTACTCATACTGATGCCGTCAAGAATGACGTCGCAGATGACAGGGACACCCCTCAGGTCATGGTCTACACCACGAAAGCTTCACTTTGACACCTCACACGAGGCATTCGGACCAAGAATGGTCCCTCATCACTCAACAGACCCCACGCACCTCTCAAAATGACCACTTTATTTACAAAACCCCAACTGCGCATGCGCAGATTGGCGAGACTTCCAATGAAAACAAACCAGTCTGACCCGCGAGAGCTTCACCTGATACCCCACACGGTCCGTTTGACCATTCTGATCCCACTCACTCACTCACTCTCACACTCACTCATTCACCGTCGTGCGTCCATGCGTTGAGACGGGGTTGGGACGCCTGCACGCCTCACTCACTCACTCGCTCACTCACTCACACTCACTCACTCACTCACACACACGCGCGCATACACTCACACTCACAGGTAACTGGATGGAAAAAAAGGCCGTCATGTACTCCAAACGCACTCCATTGCACCTCCGAAATGCCCACTTTCGCTACTACTTGTGCTGATGACGTCACAGATGACATGGAAAACCCTCAAGTCGTGGTCTACACTCCGAGAGCTACCACATGACACTCTACACGACACATTCGGACCAAGAATGGTCCATCTTTACCCCAAACACACCCCCACGCACCCCCAAAATGCCCGCTTTTGCTACTACTCATACTGATGACGTCACATATGACATGGATATCCCTCAAATCGGGGTCTACACCCCGAGAGCTACAAGATGACACCTCACCGGAGGCATTCGGACCAAGGAAGGTCCATCTCTACATATTAGGGCTGGAAAATGTGTAATTCAATGGACATTGGCCGCCATTTTGGGTTTTGGCGGCCATATTGAATTTTCAGACCAATTACAAATACTTCCAAAATTAACTAATTATCCATACCCTACGTAGGACTAGAAAAAAACCTAGTTTGTGGTTAGAAAATTGATTTTCGAGCAGAAAATTGTGAGCTTCTATGGGTATTGGCGGCCATTTTGGATTTTGGCGGCCATTTTGGATTTGAGGCCAAATCCAGGGTGGCCCCTCAGCTAAATTGAAAGGGCATAAGTCAAGGATGACGGAACCACTGAGAAAACTTTGACCCGAAAAAATGTTAGTTTTTTCTTGGCTGGGACCTGTCTATATTGTAAAGGTTTTCATGCAGCCATTATCTCACGGTTCCAAGGCTTGCTGCAGATTTAGACGTCCATATTGATTATTACAGGTTTAGGGTCAAAATTGCCTTCGTTTGTCGTCCAATAAGATCCATTCAATTCGCTTTATCATGGGATATCATTTCCCAATTAGTATATGGGAAGACCGCAACTAAACGAAACACACACAGGACATGTCTATTACCTGTATTAGATTGTGCAGATGTGACCACAGATCTAGAGCGGGGCTTTTCGGTTAAGTACTAATTGACACAATAAAGACTTTTTATAAACATCGTTGACAGCATCATCGTATCCTGTTCTGTTTTATAGGAGATCACGGGGTGCGGACAGAACCCTTAAGGACAGAAGCTCAATAGGACAGGAGCCTTTAAGACAGCAGCCAATATGGACAGGAGCCCAGTGGGTTTATTCCAAAATTGGACAGTCCACAACTATACAATTATGTTGATTGAGGAATACCCGACAAATACATGTAAATGAGAACTTTAACAAATGAACACATCTCAGAAAAATAAAATATTTTTTTTCGTTGGTTCTTTTATTTTTACATTTTGCGAAGTGAAATATAACGGTATAACTCTTATATGTTGGACCGTCTATTTTCATACTTTGCTTATATTTTAACCCACAACTATATATTTTGATTGGTGAATTTATACTTTGCTATGTAAGAACATGTTAAGACTTGTGGTAGTGTAATTTATTTTGTATTTTGCTATTCAAGAACATGTTAAGTCTTCTACGCTCCGTGTAAAATAAAAAGCAAGATCTGAAAATAGACTGCCCAACATGTAAGTCTTGTGCCATTTTACTTTATTTTGCAAAATATGAAAATAAAAGAACCAAAGAACCAAAGAATAACTATTTGTTTCCTTATTTCTTCCTGAAATTTATTCAGTTGTTACAATTCTCCTTTACATGTATTTGTTAGATATTCCCCAATCAACACATTGGAACAAACCCATTGGGGTCCTGTCAATAAGGGCTCCTGTCCTATTGGGCTCCTGTCGTGGACTCAGGGCTCAAACATGTTCATTGAAGAACTGGAATCCGGTACTAGAGGCTGTATGAACCACATGTTGTACATCAAGATCATCATTGTTTTCATATGAAAATCACCATGGTTTTCATATGAACCCAACAATCAAAGCTTGACTGAGATACAACATTCTCTAGAGAACAACTTTTACAATGAAATTCATATGGATTAAGAAAACTGATCAGCGATACAGAATTAAATATTTGTAACATCAGGAAACTAGCCTATGTTTATGAAGACTATGGTGCTAAATTGGAGTGATATGCAAGGATTACTGTCCTATTTGTCTCCTGTCCTGGTCCCAGAGCTCAACCGTGCTCATTGAAGAACTGGAACCCGAGGCTAAAGGCCGTACGAACATTATTTAATGGATGACCGACGAAATCTGAATGAAGAATTAGACGCTTGTATTTTGTACCACAATTCTTCTCTTATATTCTGTACCTGCTACCGCCAACGAAACATGCGATTGCTTTCCCTTGGAAATATTGTCTCTCATGAATCAGGTATTTTGACGATGGGCGGAGATTTTGTCTGCATTTTGAAGAAAAATAATGTTTGGCTTTACCCACATAACACAGAGATAACCATAGGGGTATAACATGCTCCTGGTATAGTTTATTATGTGCAGATTAATCAGTTCCGTAAGATCTTGAGAGAGAGAAAGAATTAAGGTTTAATGTCGCGTTCATGGTAATCACCAAATAATGTAAGCACGAACGTCTAGCGATCAGAGCAGGAAGCCGTTTTTCAGAATGTGCTACGTTCATTCATTGTTATTCCTGAGCTGCATGTATTACATCGTCGCTCTTAAATATTTTCATCTAATACTGCTCAGGTCGTTGCTTGGGGCCGTGTTGTCTTGCCATTCTAAATGTACACATGAACCTCTACAATCAATATCTGGAAAAACAAGATATCAAACTTTAGTAAATTAGATACATATTGTATCATAAAAACTAAATTTGAAGCTGAAGACACCATAATGTCGATTCAGAATAGAAAACACCGAACTGCCCTCTTCCAACTTCGAATAAGCGCCCACAAACTACAGATAGATCATGGAATTCCCAGAGATGACCGAGTATGTGAACATTGTAAAATTGTTGATAGTGAAACTCACTTCCTGTTGGAATGCTCAAGATTCGCTAAAGAGCGAGAGTGTCTTTTGCACATTATATGCCCATTTATAAAATATGATGCAAATAACCTCACGATTCGTGACATACTGTCGTCGACAAATCAATGGGTGATGGAAGCAGTTGCGAAGTATATATATGATTGTTTCCAATTGTTATAGCATATTTATTGCTTAGAGCGCATCAATCCCTTCATTATACATGTATGTCTGATCTCTCCTGCCACCATGCAGTTTTATACCTGATAATTACTCGCCTATGGCAGCTTGGTGTTGGTCGATTGGGTACGACCGTTGGATATGAATGGATGTTCCCCGGATGCAGCATCTAGTGTATCTGGGTAGCATCTGTTCATGCTTGAGGGCTCGTATTTAGGTGACCAACACCAGGCCCCCTTCGTATTTAGTATACAGCAACAAGCTCAGGGGAACCCAAATTTGTATATTGTTCGTACGCTATGTTTGTTTTTATAATATGTTGTGCTTTTAGCCCACCCGGGCATATTTATGCAAATAAATCTATTCTATTCTATATTCTATTCTATGTATACCTTTTGAATTGAATATTCTAGAATAATTGAAGAGAAAATTACTTAAACTAATGTTGAGACTCTTCGGTACTTACCGGAAGTTCCTTGCACCACTGCGCCTCTAGTGGTACAACCTTTCTCAATAGGGTTATACATTTAATTATAGTATTTGCCTTTCTTAGTGATCTGATTATCAACATCCCATGTATTAACCGCGTTATGCAACGCAGTGACATAGAGATGACGGATATTATCGACCAGTTTTGGTGATTTGAGTGGAATAACATAACGCACCTATCTCCAGGGCTACGTCGTTATAATCATGGTAGAAGCATATCACCCGAGGGAATCGAATCAACAACGCGAAGTCTCATCTACGGTACGTCAGCCAGCAGTCTCCTGGGTTGAAAGATAGGGGAAAGTAAAATTATATAACCCAGTAGCCGATCAGCTAAGCTCACTGGTCCGTGAACCGAGACGCTCTTCATTGTTCTCTCAAAATTATGTTTGTAGTCACTGGGTGTCGAAGATTTACTCACCCCCAGGTAAATGTTCAACGAGTCACAGAATTCTCAAATTGGCTTGTATAGGACCAATAATTATGTGTTCACTTCTGTATTTCAATTTTGTATTCTGTATATATATAGTACATACATTATATCAAGAGAAACAGTTTTACTTTATTCATTTCAAGTATTCGAGGGCTCGTCTGGGATGACTGAAGGCTGTATCTATTTTATGTGCATACTGTTCATCACATTTCGGTGGTGTCTGATTTGAATGCTGCTGACACTTTCTGGTTCACATTCCGAAATATCTTCTCTGCGAACCTCCAAAATATATTGCGAATAAAGCTGTGAGAGAAATTGAAGATTGAAGAAGTAGAACGTTGTGATACCAAAAGTACTGGACTAAGATTATAGTTTGCCGAGTCCGTGTAATCCAGGGTAAGGCCCTGACAGATCATAGCATTTAGTAATTACAATACACGGTATTCAAGAAAACTAAAGATATAAGAAGCCTAAAGTTTAAAGTATACACCTTGTGAAATAGATTCAGTATGTGTATACCTTAATGTTCCTTAATATGCTGAATGGATAATAAAGTATTCCTGTATCTGTCTATTTCCCCCTGTGCTTGTGGAGGGTCGTGGAAATCACGTCTAGAGGAAGTGACCCTTGGCCCCATGCGCCCCATGTTATCCGATATTGTGCGCATGAACAGTGGTCAAATGTCACTTGCGCGGACGTTACTGGCACGTAACACCCACAACCAACATAATAGTAGGGGAAGATTATTCGGTAAGTAGGTACAATGGTATAATGTACCTTCTCTACCACTTGTATGTCTACCTAAATCTCATACCACAGATATTTATCTTCGTCAGATACTCGAAGTTGCGGCAGCTTCGTAGCTAGTGTTTTTCCCTGGGCAGATCACTGGTCATCCACCTTTTGGTGCGACGATTATAATTGTCAGTCCCTAACCTCCCATTCTCTCATTCCTTGAACAAGAAACATTCTCGGTGGCCTCAATGAAATCGCTCACTTATCAAAAATTGGCACCTCATGCACATGTCGCGAAATTCAATTTACTGATGTATAACTTTGTTGACACCATGGAAGAGGGCGACAAACATTGATTTGCTAGACAATTGAAGGGCAGCATTATTCCTCCGTTTTCCACAGCGGAACCCACTAGCAGGAATCGGTACACAACAGTAAACATACACTTATAGTTCACATCTTTCACGTCATCCACTCACTCCACGTAACCTGTCCCACAAGGTTGATGTCCACTGACAAGAGCATGACGGCAATATGGGAGGGGCTCGTCGGTCATTCCAGATAAGATGAGAAAATTATCTGACATGATTTATGATGGTCACTGGCCGCATGACGATAAGATTGGGCATTTTTGGGAGGTGAATCCTAAAAGGTTGGTCAACTGAGAGAGAAAAATACCTCAACCGAAATGAAAGGCGGCCTTCACCATGTTCTTTTCGATTTAACCTGGACCTGGCAGTAACAACAAATTTCCATAGTTTTTATTGGCAGCACAATTAACAGTTTGAATATTACGATCTTTGACACAATTGCCACATTCTGGGCAGAGAATGGTACGTTCCATGAAGTTTATCAGCTGTTCCAAATAAAGATAAACGCTATTCATAATTACTTTTGACATTCAGTTACAAACGCGCGCCCATGCGGCATATCCCAAATTGAAGGCTGGCAATAACAGGTATACAAAACTTTCGAGCTGAGATTCTTCATGCACGACAGCTGGATAATGAATGTCGAATGGGACACTCATAGAGAACCGTGTCTCAATGTGACGGCTCAATAGCATTCATATCAGTACTGATTGAGGCAATGAGCCGACGCTTCTGGCTTATATGCAGCGAATTGAACTGCTTATATCTTTTCAAACGCGTTGCCTATGTTGATATATGTATAGTCCCCTCCGTAGAATTCCGGAGACAATTGGTGTAATCCTTTTCACAGAATGGTTCATTTACAGCGAAACGACGCTAGGGATGCAAAGGGACACCATTTCTTTTTTTACGGGAGGTCTCACATAATGAAGCTGGTACATTGGGCGCGCACACTCGATTTACGCTTTCGTAATATCTCCTGACAAGGTAAAATTCACCATTGTCGTAATAACATGAAGCGTATCACCTTGTCTTGCACCTTTGCAATGATATACCTATAATTTCATTTACATTTTGCAGCATTTTGATATAGAAGCCCAAACGGCATAGTGCTAACGCTGTTATATGAAATAGATATTGGGGTTATGGAGAGAGAGAGAGAGAAAATTAAGGTTTAACGTCACCTTCAACTATATTTCAGCTATATAGCGACGATCAAACAAAATTCTAAGTATTCAAGCTAATAACACAGTAAATTAATGCATTAAAAACATTAAAATTTATACAACAGACCGATCTCTCTCAATTAATCTAATATACAATCTTCTTTTACTCGACTAAAAAGATCTTCCAGAGTAGCTGCTGGACGAGGAGATTTTTTAATGAACGACGGCTGAATAATGAATGACGGATCAGACGCTTGTAATCGCCAGAATCGTGATTTTCATCTTATATGACATATAGAACCGTTAAAACTATTTTCCCGTTGTGTACGACCTACAGCTTTCAACCTACCAAGTATGTAAGGGCAATCATCACAACCAACGACTGTCCATTGACGGTCTGTCTCAACGCCGCACATATTTGACAGCTCGTCTAGCACCGTCATCACAGACAGGAATGAGCACGGGTTGAGCATTATTGGCTCACCCATCTGAACACTCTGTAGTGTAACTGGGTTCCCGGATGAACATCTGTTATATGGATCCGTTTTCCTGTCAAATGGACCCAACGCAGGGGCTACTACTGCTGTACTGGCATCGCTGATGGTGCCGTCTATGCCGTCAGCTTATTCCCCGGTCGATCATTTTCCGTTGTTCAGAACAGATATGTGTTATCCGGCAATTGATGAAGGTCTTCTGCTGTTCATTAAACAACTCTTCCGTCTCTCGGTTCTATTTTTCCAGCTTCAGTAGAAGGAAAGCAGTGAGGGGCGTCAGTCAACGAAATGGGGACAGTGAGGGGGTGGTTTGGATGGCCACGTCGTCATGAAAAATGATGACAATTACAGGACATATGACATTACTCCTACATTTATAGTTCAACATCACTCTCCAGTTCCGTCCAATTTTCTGATCGTTGTTCAAGTACCCTTTGGGGGACACAATTCTGATGATTCAGACATTTAGAGATGGTCTTGAGACAACCAGAGGGACTGGACTTGACCTGCAAGTCCACGGCTATCCTGCTCCCAGTCGCAAAATGTGTCACGAGGTTCAATGACAAAGAAACCGGACCACCAATATTATTGTTTCAAAGAAAATAGATCTGTTCGATGGCTCTACGCAAAGCAACTAGTTTCTTGTTGGGAACACAACCATCTATATTACAAATAAATTTGTGCCACAGAGGAGTTTTACGAATAACAATATATATGTAACTCCGAAGATTATATAGTTTATAAATGGTTATATAGTGATCTATATTTCAACTTTATTCAAAGTCATTTTCAAGATACAAATTGGAACAAGTGAGACATAGGATATATATACACTAAGGACAGTGAACACTGTGCAGTCTAAGACAATACTATACAATACTTGACAAAAACAATTAAAAACAGCTCATGGCGTTAGTATGAAGTTCATAGGGTCATTCCTGAGTCAAGCTGAGCAGTTCATTATCTGAAGATTAAAAGTTCCCGCGAGGCACAAATTCCGGTGTTGAGGCTTGGCTTGTTCGTTCTAATTGCCAATGCTTTTTTATATAATAAAAAACGCCAGTGATTTGCTCGGTCTATTATTTGGGTGTTTAAAAACATATTGTCCAAAATTTGAAATAGGTTCAGTATCATCCGTGTCAAGGAAGTAGTCCATGGCGAATATATGGCGGCACAGGCCGAACATATATAAAGACGTGATGGGTTGAGGAATCCATGTTCTGTCAGTGCGTCGATGCACGCAACAGGAAAATGTCTGGATAATACTTTACAAATAAATACTGCCAATTTCCCGGAGCAGGTAAAATTCCTCCTGACTTACACAACTACACTTGGGCTTGAGTTGCATTTAATATCTGGAAACACAATTTTTCCCGCCTGTTGCATATTGCTGCAAGTGAGAAACTCCAAATCTGCAGATGAACTCGTGATTTCAAATACCATAAGCCTCTGTCCATCTTCTGAAGAAGTCGGTAACAACAAAGATACTCTTGTTTCCGTTATTAGAGGTTGAGAGAGGTAATAATATCCACAGGGATTCTTTCCATGAGAGAGAGAGAGAATTAAGGTTTAATGTCGCGTTCAGCAATATTTCAGCTATATAGCGACGATCAAACAACATTCTAAGTACTCAAGTCACTAACTTAGTAATCTAACGCATTAAAACACACACATTAAAACTTATGTAACAGCCCGATTTATCTCAAATAACCCGACATGCAATCCTCCCTCACCCGACTAAAAATATCTTCCAAAGTAGTCGCTCGATAAAAGGCTTCTCTTACAATCTTAAAATCTATGCAATCGATAAGAATATGTTTCACCGTGAGATCATCATGGCAAGGGACACACCTTGGGACTGGCTGGGAGCTCCAACTTGGTATTGTCAGAAGATTGTTCACTTTTTTCTGGCAGGTGACGTTCGAGATGCGCAGGAGTCACATTGCTTGCACCACAGCTCAGTGTTCTAATTCCTCGTTCCTTGCCAGCAATACCGATCTGATATTTTGGTGTGGGTTTTATGGATTCCAATATGTTACAAGCGTCTGGTCCGTCATTCATAATTCAGCCGTCGTCCATTAGAGAATATCCGCGTCCATAATCCAAATTACAACACATATGGGAAGTGGGAAGAGGTGCCGGCATACTGGCGTAGGCACATGACTTCACAGTATAGTCTTCCGGTTAACCTATTCTAAAGCACATACCAAGAATCTAACGATTCGTGATATGTGTTGTATCTCAGGTACGCTTTTATTGTACCTGTTCATGTGGCAACTTGAATGATATGACCACACGGCCCCTAGCACCGGCATAAGTGGTATTAGATACAAATCTAGAGAGCTATGATGGTAATGCTCTGACAACCCGTACATTGGCGAATGGTGAGCTGTATCGTCGTCAGATGAAAATGACGACATTTAACACAAAAGACTAGTCTGTAAGGTCCGATGTCGATCCTGCATCAACTTCCCACAAATGCCAACATATATCAAAGACCAAAAGGTCTGTACAGGGGCGGGCCTCGGGGACGAAACGTCCACCAGCAGAATCTCGCCATATACAGGTTAAAATTACAACACATATAAGGGAAGTGGGAAGAGGTGCCGACATACTGGCGTGGCCACATGACTTCACAGTATAGTCTTCCGGTTACCCTATTCTAAAGCACATACCAAGAATCTAACGATTCGTGATATGTGTTGTATCTCAGGTACGCTTTTATTGTACCTGTCCATGTGGTAACTTGAATGATATGACCACACGGCCCCTAGCACCGGCATAAGCGGTATTAGATACAAATCTAGAGAGCTATGATGGTAATGCTCTGACAACTCGTATATTGGTAATTGGTGAGCTGTTTCGCTGTGACAACCCGTACACTGGCGAATGGTGAGCTGTATCGTCGTCAGATGAAAATGACGACATTTAACACAAAAGATTAGTCTGTAAGTTCCGATGTCGACCCAGCATCAACTTCCCACAAATGCCAACATATATCAAAGACCAAAAGGTCTGTACAGGGGACGGGCCTCGGGGACGAAACGTCCACCAGCAGAATCTCGCCATATACAGGTTAAAATTACAACACATATAAGGGAAGTGGGAAGAGGTGCCGACATACTGGTGTGGTCACATGACTTCACAGTATAGTCTTCCGGTTAACCTATTCTAAAGCACATGGCAAGGATATAACGATTCCATATTCCATATAACAGTATTAGCACCAAATTCAAAAAGACAATCATAGTATACATAAACGTAGGCTTGTTTCCTGCAAGAGAGAAGCGGTCAACAGATTCGATGCTCTGACTCATCAGCTGATTTCCAATTAACATGAAGAACACCTTCTATAAAGCTGAGAATATTCCATTTTCCCCAGTAGGCCTTTGTTGTTGTTGTTTTTTGAGAAGCGATCTTTTCTCAGTTAGGTTGTACAGCATGTCGTGTGTTGACATCTGCTATACCCATAACATTTCCATCACTTTCTTGTGCTTCCTACAATCGTTCAATGATCAGCGATGAGGATTCTTGGTGCGCTGTGTCTAGTCGCTGCATGTGTTGTCTTGGCACACCCTTAGCTTCATCTTGGCTTCATAGTGGTTTGAAACTCCCAAGCCTGCAATTATCGCTGCATGTAACTCCACACTTTACTACCCACATAACCTTGGTAACAGTTGTTCCGATTTGTGTTGTGTGATCTGTTTGGAATGTGACAATCCGCTATTTCTTAGATGACAGAATGAAACCATTAAGAGATTGTTCACACCACTTGCATGGCATTCTTGACAATACGCCCGCGTTACCAAGTGTCCGGGTCGGTGGATGATATCGAAGGCAAAGGTACCCAACAGACCCAACCATCATGCCATCTGTCCTTCCCGTTCTTTGAAATTCAAAAGTCATCTGATTGCACTGTGATTACTGAGAATTGTCAGCCGATGATAATACCGGAAATGTTTGGCAAAGTTATTATTGCTAGGACTTCCCTTCTCTGCTTTACTCAGGACTCTACTTGCACGTGCGATAAACTTGTCTCATTGTTTCTGTGACAGAACGGCTGCAATACCATACCCATTTCCAACATTCCAATGTGCATCGAGAATGAAATCCCCGATGTGAACTGAGATACGCTTGGATAGAGCTGTTTCCGCAAAGACGTCTCGCATTCTTCGGTTCATAGGAATTCTCTGCGGAACGGTGCAGGGGTCTTGCAGCTTTCTCATGCTAGGGTCAGAAAACATCTTACTACTTCGTGGTAATTCTACTATCCACACGTGGAAAATACAGCCAATGGTTTGACTGGTACTTACAACGTGTGGATATTTCGACCAATTATTCAACCTGGAAATACCACACGTGGAAATTATTTACCACGCGTCGTATTTATCATCCAGTCATTGAATTCGGAAATACGACACGTGGTAAATAATTTCCACACGTGGTATTCCCAAGTTATCCACGCGTCGAAATTTTCTTTTAAACAGCCACTGAATGAGAGCGTCACAAAGAAAAGTCCCTCTAAAATGGCTAAAGTGCGTGAATCCGCTTTCTGTAAAGATTGTTTTAATTAGCAGAATTCGAAAATAGAATTACCACCTGTGGAAAAGAGTATTACCACGTGTGGAAATTATTTACCACGCGTCATAATTCCGAGTGTTATGATTGGATGATAAATTCCACGCGTGGTAAATAATTTCCACACGTGGTATTCCCAGTTCTATAATTGTTGAATATTTTCCACACGTGGTAAATAATTTCCACGCGTGGTATTTCCAGGTTGAATAATTGGTCGAAATATCCACACGTGGCAATTACCAGTCCAACCATTGGCTGTATTTTCCACGTGTGAAAAAGAGAATTACCACGTGTGGAAAATCAGAAGTTTTGACACTGATGGCTTCCTATAGTATTGCGACATGCATGCGGAAATTCACCTCTTCTTTTATCAACACTTGTTCGTGTATGCATGAATATTGTTCTATACTCCTTGGATAGAGGCCTGAAACGTCCCATAATATATCTTTGGGTCAATCTCTGCTAGAAGATGTGAAAATTCAAAGATGACCGCTTAGATGACGTCAGAGTGGCGTCATATTCTGAAAATGCTTATTTTGATCAATTTTTCGATCAGATTTTTCGAAATTTTAAGCTATAATATTTTGCAAAAAAAATACATAATAAATTTAGAAATTCCCGTGACCCTCTGTTCGAAGAAGTATGCAATTAGACTCAAAACACCTCCAGAATGAATGCCCCAATTTGTCGCTTCGGAGATCTTGATGTTTGGTCAGGGGGGGGGGGTGGGGCATATAGTTCCCCCTTGCAGAGCTGGCTTAATCGCACAATACCACTTTTGTAATTTGAAATCGACAGCAACATTATGAAATCACCGAACATCTGTCAGATGATGTAAATAAGTCCAATATAACCCCACATCGTCAATAGTGACGCCCTGCGTTGACCTGAAAGACATTAGGTCTTGTTAGGTTGTCAACGACACAGTTTGTGACAAGCCGACCTATGAAGTCACTCCAGCTTCCTTGTCAGTCCCTCAGACCTCAGTCGCGTACGCCCCGATTCGATTCCCCAAAACACATATCTGAACAGCCTGTCAGCGTGACCGCACTTTGACATAACTACACAGTTATTCTAAAACAATTTCAATCGGCCCGTATCAGCATATTGAAACCATTCCTTAAATTATAGGAACGACAGCATATCAAGGAACAATAAATGACTACAATGTCGTTGCAAACAGTTTTTAAATTTAGAAAGGTTATTACCGTCAGATTTTCCGAAAAAATATTGTCTCGTGAGGTGTTTGATCTCTGAAATATGAGAGTTAAGGACGTCCGCTGGTGGTGAATAGAAGGAAATTAACTTTTCGGTAATGTAAGTTTTTACACTTGCAATTATATAATATTAGAAAAAAAACAAAGAAAGATGAAAAAAAAGTTGGTTTGCATATTGTGGCTCTGGACAATTTGAAAGATAAAGACCCAAGGTAAATTTTACTATACATAAAACATTGCAAATGGCTCCAGTTTGTGGACATATTCATGAAAATAGTAATTAACTTTTCTTTATTTTCACTAATTGACGGAAACTGAATATCTTTCAAAATTTATCAAATTCGGCGCATGTTGTTGAGTAATATTTTTCGGTGTATTTTGCTGAGTAATATTTTCGGTTCTCTATGCAGTTGTGTATACAATGGATATAAACTATTAGGCAAAACCGCTATAATATAAATTACTGAAATCTCGAATATCACCAGTGGATTTCTTAAAAGCCTTCATAGGACATGTCACGTCAAGATTAATACAGCATCTCAATTTCAACAAAAATATTAATGCTACTGGATATCCAGAATTACCCAGATAGAAAAAGTATCGTCATGCGAGAGACTATACTTGACAGCTACATCTTGTAGTTTGATACATGGACATCGTTTTTAGTTGTCTGGTACCGATTGTCTGGCGTTCATTGATCTTGTTCAATAAATGCATAAATATTGTTCTATACTCCTTGGGTTAGAGGACCGAAGCTTCTCATGATATATCGTGGGGTCAAGCTCTAGTGGAAGATGCGAAAAGACAAAGATGACCACTGAGATGACGTCAGAGTGGCGTCATATTTTGAAAATACTTATTTTGGTCAATTGTTCGATCAGATTTTTCGAAATTTTTAGTTTGCGGAAAGAAAATACATAATAAATTTAAAATCTCCCTTGACCCTCTGTTCGAAGAAGTATGCATCTCAATTTCAACAAAAATATTAATGCTACTGGATATCAAGAATTACCTAGATAGAAAAAGCATCGTCATGCGAGAGACTATACTTGACAGCTACATCTTGCAATTTGATTCATGGACATTGTTTTTAGTTGTCTGGTACCGATTGTCCGGCGTTCATTGATCTTGTTTAATAGTAAAGGTCAGAATTGTAAATCACAGATTTATACTTCGCTGGACATGTGTAGGATCGGCTGCTTCAAAGAAAATTAGTGTCAGTCTGGAATCGATATTTTGAACAATGTGTTACGGATGAATTACTGCGACACACAATGAATGTTCCAAGCTCACTAATGAGATTTGTGGATGTATATTAAACATCCTAAGATTCAATTAAGGTTCTGAGCATGCTGCAGGTGCTCTCACTACACAAAAAAGTTATATTTATCATACATTTAGAAAAGTTTGCGAATACCCGAATGTATGGATTATGTATGGCAAATGTGACCAAAAGTATTTTCCATACATTAGCCATACATTTACAATACATGTGGGTGGTATTCGCAAACATCTAGATATACTAAATGTATGATAAATAAAACTCTTTGTGTAGTATCTTGCATTGAGAATCGTCAATATCTTATACGGGTCAATTGCAAGCTCATATAATTTGGGGGATTTCTGAACTTTTGGCCTGAAGAACATCCTCATGGTGACTCCAGCTTTTGCTGCTTAGTAGCTCATTCTACAAATTGTATCAGTCCGCTCATTAAAAGACGCTCATTAATTTAACTGAGGTTGAGTAGACTGAAAAATGTCCAACAAGAGCTGCCGCCTGTACAAGGCAACAACGCTTGCAGTCGGCATTTTCCCCACCTCTTGCATATCTCTCCAATTTCACATCAGTCTGAGAAAACGGTACGCGCAGCTGAAATAGACTCGTACCACACGCGACTATCAACGCATTTCCTCGTCAAATACGGCAAGTGTGTTATTTACTTCTGCTTCGTGTTAACAGTGCATTTCTAGTCTTTGTTTAACATACAGGATTTGAACTTGGCGCAAAGCTTGTGGAGAATGATAGATCACATCCATAGTGTGTGTATATATCCTATATCTTCTGGCTGAACATGTGATATTGCGTTGCTTTAGAGATTCCGCTAGTTACGAGATAATAGCTATAGATTCCAGGTAAATGCTAATAATTTGCACCTGTCTACCATAGTCAATTTACAGCAGCTAAATATTTTAATCGTCATCTGCATTTTTTCAGGGAAAACTGTTTGAATAATTATGTTCTCGTTGCTGAGGTATAGATTGAACAAACATTCCACAAAAAAAAGATGTAGAAAACGAAGCTTCTTTTTAGCACTTGTATGTGTGTTCTACATTTCGAAGTCGAGTTAATGAACATTGTAATTTCCTTCGAAATATACATGTTTAAAAATGGAGGCTCATTTTATCTAAAGATATTCAATCAAATTTGAATCACTTGATACCACACTTACACTCTCAATTACATGTTTAGCGTTAGAACACTAAAAGCGAGGTTCTGTTTGAGCACACGTTCAGGCCTAATCGCGTTTAGGCTGTGAACACATGGAGTTTAGGTTATAAACGCATAGACGTTTAGGTTATAAACACATAGGTCTTTTAAATCTAAACACATCGGTTTAAATCCTAAACGTCTATGCGTTTATAACCTAAACTCCATGTGTTCACAGCCTAAACGCGATTAGGCCGGAACGTGTGCTCAAACAGAACCTCGCTTTTAGTGTTCTAACCCTAAACATGTAATTGAGAGTGTAGGGTGCGGATGTCCGCTAAATAATAGCGAGGCTGCAAATTCTTACATCGCGATGTTGGTAGCGTATAGACTCATTTTAGAGGGCAGTTATTCAACTTGCTAAGTGCATTCCGTTTGAAAAGGTGGGTAAGGGTTCGATTTTTCTTCAGAACATCCATCCTTTCAACTGGGCTAATATTACGTGCCATATATACCCCGTATGCGCAGAGGACAGTCAACTCGATTAAATATTTGTGTTGCATTTGTTGCCCGTAAATTATGTTTAGGTCGACTTTTGGTTCATCTATTTGGAATAGAAGTTCTGACATGTCTGGAGTGTGACAATCGCATCCGCCCAGAAATTTTCAGGTCAAGTTTCCGGAGTTTCCAGAGCTGTCTGTTGTAGAGGAAGGAGAATAAAGTAGGAATAATTATGATGCAACTCACATGAAACAAAGGGACGTTGGAAGACGTCGTTTC